>VWYE01025300.1:0-19136 GCA_013398995.1 Alaudala cheleensis | reverse complement strand
CTGGACAGTGCCCAGGCAGGAAGGGACCTGGGGGTGCTGGTGACAGCAGCTGAACATGAGCCAGCAGTGTGCCCTGGTGGCCAAGGAGGCCAATGGCACCTGGCCTGGATCAGGAATGGTGTGGCCAGCAGGAGCAGGGAGGTCATTCTTGTCCTGCACTGGGCACTGGTGAGGCCACACCTCGAGTGCTGTGCCCAGTTCTGGCCCCTCAGTTTAGAAAGGACGTTGAGACCCTTGAGCACGTCCAGAGGAGGCAGCGAGGGGTGAGGGGCTGGGAACCCAAACCCTGTGAGGAACAACTGAGGGAGCTGGGGTTGTTCAACCTGGAGAAAAGGAGACTCAGAAGTGACCTTATCACTGTCTACAACTGCCTGAAGGGTGGCTGTAGCCAGGTGGGGTTGGTCTCTTTCTCCAGGGCGCAACTGATGGAACGAGAAGACAGTCTTAAGCTGGGTCAAGGGAAATATAGGTTGGATATTGGAAAAAAGATTTTTATGGCAAGAGTGATAAGGTACTGGAATTGTCTGCCTGGGGAGGTGGTGGAGTCACCATTCCCAGATGTGTTTAAAAAAAGACTGGATGTGTCACTTGGTGTTAGGGCATGGGTTGGACACGATGATCTTGAAGGTCTCTTCCAACCTAGTGATTCTGTGATGTAGCTTTTAAATAAAGTTTTGTACGTCTGCTTACTTCAAAGATAGATTTATTCAGTAATCAAGGAAATTAAAGTATTTACTTTCTTTTGCAACCTGTTGAAGAAGGCTGAATTTGAAGGTAAGAATAGGAATTTCATAAATTTAAATTCAACTTCTGAGCATTTGGAAAACTGATAGGTAAAATTAAGGAATTTACAGTGATTTTCATCTTCACTCTGCATACTTCATTTAAACAAATAGGAATGGATATAGTTATTGTATAGAGTCACAGAAAAACTTTTTAAAATAATATAATATAGTAAGCAAACTGAGAACTGTAGCTGAACAAAGATACATAAACATATTTAATGATCAGTTTCTGTCTCTTCAAAAGAAGTGTGAGGCAATGTGCAATGCAGTCAGGAGCTCATAGGAAAAGAACAAAACTATTTTTTTCCTTGGAACACTGAGATTAAGTATTACATCATATTACTCAGCAGAATGTTACCTTCATTAGACCACTCTGGGTTCTCAAGTGCAATGAGAAAGATGCTAGATGGTTTAGAAAATTCTAGTAGGGCTACTGTTGTGAAAAAGATGAAAAACAAGCTTGAATAAAGACCATTGTTTTCTGCTCTGCTCATACATCATGGATGAAATATGTCTTCTTCACAGACTATCAGATCTTATCTAGTCATTTATCTAGACTAGATATTGGAGAAAAAGAAGGAAGTGCTTCAAACCAGTCATGGAAGTGTATGGTATTGGCACCAGTGAAGCTTGGATTTGCTAGGGGATGTTGAGAAGTCTCTAAGGCTAAAGATCCATAGAGGTGTTCTCTCATGTTCCCTTGTAAAGAGGGCTCCTCTTCAACAGCTCTTCAGTTTTGAGGAACTGAATGCCATTGTATAAACTGGTCCTATGCTCTTGACACTAAAAATAAAGAGTTTCCACAAAACCACCATTGCTCAGACCTCAGTCATGTTTTCATGTTTAACTTTCTCTGTCTAAATGAAGCCAAAATTTTGAAACATGCACAAACATTTTCACATAAATGATAGCCACATGTATTAAAAATAGTTAATCACACTCAGATCTAAAAGCAGGATCACTGCCTTTATGCCAAGTAATCTTTATTCTCAAAACATAAAGTGTTTAGGTAAATAGGAAGACTTCTTTACTTAACTATGTTACGCTGGCTTAATACAACTTCATAAAGGAAAATCTGCCTTCAACACTATCTGCTTAACTTTTTAAAATTAGAAGTTATGAAATTTATCTCCAGAATAAAAATAGTCCACATCCCCAAGTCCTGGAAATAACACACAGAGAAGTAAGAGAATTTTGAATTATGTTGAAAATGGAGCTGAACAAGATTTTTTCCTCAGTGCATTAATTAACTCAATACTATAACAACATCTGTTGGGTTTATGATAGTTTTTACCATTTAAGTTAAAATCCATGTCTCAAACTTTCTTTCTCTGCATTGACTGCCACATCTATTTTTAAAAATTACTATAAGTCAACTCTTTCACTGGTAATTGACAGCATCTCTACCATATGAGCACCCATGGCAGAAGAGGTTCAAAAACAGTTGAGACACTGTTTTATGTTCTATCTGAGATATTTAAATCAAGAAGTACCTGATTCCAAAATGCTAGGTGACATGTAACTTTTAATATCTAAATTTTGTCTCAAAGTATTTTGTAAAACCTGAAATCAGCTAAAAGGTCTTTGCTTAACTTCATTCCTTAGTAATATAACACTACACTGTCACAGCTCTGAATTATGGTACATTTATAAAAGTCAAACATCAGAAAAGAAAATTAGTCCTCCCTGTGATCATAACATAAATTTAAAAGTGGAGCCAAATTTTATGGGATTGAAAATGATGTGGCTATTAATTTAACACAATGATTTTGTAGAAATGCCAAATATACCATGCAGTCTGCCTGACTGCTGCCCTGCCAGTCCTCTCCATCATCAATCACACAAGTTATGCCATTGTGTTATTTTTGATCTACTAACCTATCTCAGAGTACACTGCACAAGCACACAGTACACAGAACAGAAAAAAATGGGATGCCACATAACAGAGTCTCTCCTAGAACCATAATATTTCAGGAAATGTTACATTACTTCATTACAGTTCTCAGTCACATTATCAGGGATGTGCAGCACAACACAGCAAAATAAATAAAAAGGTGTGAAGCCATGCATAGAGAAACAAAAAATTCGAAGAATCCTCTTTGATAGCCAAAAAGAGAATTCTGGAAGCTGAATTCCAACTTCTAACATTTGATATTTAATCTTTTTTTTTTAAGCCATCCATAGTTTCATGGAATTGTTTTGTTTTGCAGACACGGAAGTGTTTGGTGGCTGGCTGCCACCAAAATATTAGAAATTGTCTTTATAACATTAAGTAAACACATGAAAAGTGTACATGAAAAGTTGAACTATCAGCAAAACTAATTTAACATCACTGCTCTATTGTTTGTTGGTTTCTAATACGTACTCATAAATGTCAAAACACAACAGAGCTCCTACAGGAAAGAGATGAAAATTGAAGGGCTCAGCTGCTCCTGAACAAGGCACTTTCTCAAGATTAATTCAATGCAATATCTCCCTTCATTACTTGTTCAGTCTGTCAAAAACTTGGATCAGTGAGCTTTTCCTGGCCAGAGAAGTTAAGCTGCACATATAGGAAGAGAAGGTAGAGGAGAAATCGGAAACTTTCAGCTAGTAAAATTAGGCCAGTAGCAAATTGGTACCTCCTTGCCCAGAGCAAGAATGACACTGACTCAGAAAGGTGTCTGAATTTTGATGGCTCTAGTGCATCTCATGAAATGATGTCGTTCAACTGCTGCACTTTCTTCTATGCTTAATAAAGGCAATACAATGCTCGAATCAGTTATTGGGAGAAGCCATAAAAAAGTTCAGGTTATTTTAAAAGATATACGGGACCACATCAAAGTATCAGAAGGTAATTCTACCACAAATCAGGTGAGTAGGCCCTGGCCTCCAGGACACAAAGATTCTATGACCTTTCAGACTAGCCCATTGGTAACCAAAGCCACGTGCCCACAGGTGACATTAACAGGGTTATTTATCACATGAAAAAACGTGGGTCTGTTCACATAACTCTTTGTAGCTGCTGCTTAGTGTGCAAAGAGCATCAGTCTGTAACACTGAGGGAAAGGGAAATCTTTTGTTGTGTGAACATCAATAAAACCTCTAAGTTTGACACCAGTGTCTTTGGGGGGCTGAAGAACACCTCTCCTGCTCCACTTTCCCTAAGGGAAGTTCCCCTCTTTGCCCATCCTTGGCAGCACTCTTCTTGCCCTGTTCTGGATGGTAGGGCAGAGTGTGCTTTCAGTGAGTTTGCTAGTGACACAAATCTGTGTTTCCAACCAGGTGTTTCCAACCACACCAGGGCCTAATGTTTGCTAATGTCCATTTATGTTCTCTGTATCTTCTGGCTATTACCAACCTGTAGATGCTAAACTTTCAAACTTTAGGAATCTTCTTTGTGCTGACTGAAGCCCATCAGGCCTCAGCCAGCAAAATGCAAAACCTTGGTCAAAAGTCTTTTAAAAAAAATCTTCAACTCCCCCCCTACCTTGGCAAAGGCAAACAAACCCATGACAGAAGTGACTTAAAAATTTTAGAAGTTTTATCACTTGCAACAGAGCCACTGACCAGAACCTCTGGCCCATGGCTCCTACCCTTCCTGCATAGCCCACCCTCCAAAGCTAGGGCTCTGCAGTGTAGGGCTCAGGCTGTCATGTGGGACTGTGTCCAAAATCTCACAGGACTCTGGTCACATCAGGGGCTACAAGTGCCCAAGTCCAAGGACTGCTCCATGCCGGTTCCAGTGTGTTTGGCTGTCAGAGGGATGTCGGGTGTGGCCCTTTGTGACACAGGCCCATTGTGTCAGGGCCCTTGGTGATGTGGGGCATTGCAGTGCCACGAGGCTCTTGTGACATGGCAGGGTGCTGCCCTGCTTGAGGGGTATCTAAGGGGCACAGAGCCCTGGGGTGCCTAATCCCAGGAGAGCTACTGTCTCACGAGGAAGCAGCTCCCTTAAGAGCCTCAGCAGAAGAGCATGATGGATGTGCATGGAGGACATGAACCCCAAATCCCTCCCTGCCATGGAGAAGCCAGGCCTGTCCATAAGATGAGGCCCCAGGTGACAGCCAGCCATGGAGGGAGAAGGGATGGAGGGAGGCGGGATGGGGCCAGAGGGCAGCTGCCTGGGGTCCAGGGCCTTGTAGCCCCAGATGTAGCAAGGCAGTCACCTCCTTCCCCCACAGCCAGGGCACAGAGCCAGGGCCCCCCAGGCCCCTCAGCTCCCTGGTAGGGAGCCCAGGCTCTCAGGGAGCCACCAGCTCCCCCTAAGAAATGCCCATCCTACTTCAGGCAGGTGCTGTGAGCGCTGCAGGGGCTGTTGTCCTGCCCCTGCCTGAGGCCACAGGACCATGAGTGCCCACTGCCCGCACCAGGTTGGGTCTCACAGGTGGCAGCTGACCAAGAGCCTGCCCAGCCTCCTGAGCGAGCCACACGGGCTGCCTTTGCCTGCATGTGTCCCTGCAGGCTGAGCAGGACTGCCACACAAACCATTCTTCCAATACAATGAAAGATGGCTTTAGGAAACAGTAGTAGTGAGAAAGAAAAACCAAAACACACCCATTTTAAAAATCCCCCAAAAAACAAACCAAAAAGCATAGGAATACAAAGATGATGAAGAAATAGGAGTAGCAGATGCACAGGAAGTTCCATCTGAATATAAGGAAGAACTTCTTCACTGCAGTGAATGTCCAGAGAGATTGTGGAGTCTCCCTAATCGGAGATATTCCAGAATCAATGAATGCAATCCTGTGCCATGTGGGACGGTCTGCTCAAGAAGGGAGGTAGGCCAGATGTGATCCCTTCCAACCTTACCCATACTATGCTTCTGTCATCCCTAAGGACTATAACTGAGTGGTTTGTCATTTTGTTTCTTATTCTGATATTAAAGATCAAAGTTAAGCACAATTCACCAGAAACTCACTGAGTTTCTTTAAGCTGAGAAGATTCACATCTGCTCTGAACAGATTCTAAAGATTTTTGAGGAGTTTGACTATCAAGAGCAGTGATCTTGAAATGCATCTAGAGGAAGTCCTTTCCTTTTCACAGAGATTGTCAAGGCAAGAAGCTCAATAACAGCTCAAAAGTGAAGAAGGAAACTCACCAGAAATTTGGATTGTTGGCTAGAGACAAGGGAGAGTATCCAGAAAGAAGGAAATAATATACTTGAAAAGGTAAAGAACATTAGACTGGATTTAGTTAAAAGCTATACAATTATCTTGGTAGACTAAAGACTGAGGATTTTATGCTTTCTGACTTCTTAAAATTTTTTTATGAATACACAATTCTCATGGAAGTTAACATTTTCCTTATAAAGTATTTAAGGTGAGAATATATTTGCCATGCTTAACTATATTAAATTCAATATTTAAGTTATATATTTTACTTTTTCAGGGTAAATATGTTTGCCAGTTTTTTCAACACTTGTGGCTGACCAGAAGCATGGGCTTTTGTTCTACCTGGGAGAGTGGGAAAGTTTTAATGAAGAGATGAATATGCATGAAAACCCAAAAGCTGTTGGTTGCTGCTGATTCACTCTGTACCTGATTGGACAGTCCCGTGTTATCCACGCCCAGGACAAAGGATTTAAGAATGCTTTCCCAGGCTGTACTCCTCACTTTTGGGGACAGCAACTAATAAACTGCCTGTTCACCTGGAAGCCAGTCTCCCTCATCCTTCTCTCAGAGAAATCCTATTTATGTTAGAAATCTCCCCCTTCTCTTTCCTGCAAGCTCACACGCACCCACGGGACTGTCTGTGTGTCCCCCGAAGTGGGAGCACCCGACAGGTCCTACACACACTGAGCCAGGACCACAGCAGCTGCAGGAGGGAGAGGGACTGGAGGGTTTTTCTAACAAACATTTGAAATAAACTAAGAGTTGGCTTTAAATAAGGAGGATTTGACTGTTACATGCAACTGACTGGAAGACTCCAAATTATTGTGTTTTGAGATCTCTTCAGACTGATGCTACACTTTCACCTCTCTCCCCAGTTGCAATTTGCTCATTACATAGATCTTTCACATACTTGAAGAAGATTCATGCCACTTAAAATTTGTGTAGGACTTGCAATTCATTGCAAGGCAAATTTAAAGTTAATCATCCAGATTTTGTTTTAAACAAATTATCTCTCCCTTCATCTCAGAGTGCTGCACCTCGTTATAATCCCACGTTAGCTGCAGGCAGCCAAGACTAAGAGAAAGTCAGTAACTGAACACTGGCAAAAACCAGTTTGAAGTCTCAGTGTTAAACATGAACCACATTGCTTTAGAATTATATTTGTATTTTACTTCAATTATACTTTCAGACACAGATATATTAATGTGTTGGGAACCAAAGAAAATAGAATGTTACATAAAACAAAATTAATTCAGGTTTTTTTTTTTCATTTCACTTGGGGGTTTTTTTTGTTATTAAATTGCTCCTCCTCTCCTACCTCTGGCCAGGCCTTTATCTTTTTTTCCAGTGGAAGCAGTTCAACCCTTCTTTAAGACTCAGTTCAGCTGCATGCAAATCAATTTAATTACCTGTGATTAGCTTCCAAGATGACACACTAATCTATTTGGATGCCAACATCAGAAGGAAAAGAAAACAAACTAGGAAAACCCTACGTAACATGACCACTGTTTGAAGGGTTCATCCTTGAGCATGACAGATACCCAGTAGAGTCCTGAGGAAAGTATTAGATCCTGTAATACCCAATTCAGAAGATTAAAAAAGTGCCCTTTTCACCTTTAAAAAAAAAAAGTCAGTTGTGGTCACGAAGATTCATCTGCAAATGTTTTAGTGCTTACCATGAGAACATATTATCCATTGATCCAATCTGAAACAGACAACATCAGTAACTATGCTTAGTTAGGATTTTTTTTGAATGCTTAAAATTATGTGATTTAGAATTTTTGTGCCTATATCCCAGTTAATAGGAGTAATATGAATTAAAACCATACAAAAAGTTGTTTGATTTTTTGGGTATTTTTGATAGGGTACTTTGCTTTTTTAAGGAGCAAAGTACAACAAATATTACTGCCCTCTTGCAGAAACTCACAAGCTAGCTAAATGAAAACCTAAGCTTCTTGCTCAATAATTAGTGTAATTCAGAGTTTCAATGCTGTATTCTAGTATGCTCAATACATATCAATTGAACAGTTTTCTGATAGTAAAAGTTTTATTGACAGGGTTAGCTACACTTCATAGGATTCTTCCCAATCACAGAGTCTGTTTCAAAGGTCTTACTCTAACCACTAATATATTAGAGAAATCAGAGCTGCAATTTATTTAAAAACCCTTCATTTCATATAACAAATTTTGGAGTTTGAAGAAATTAATTTAAATAACTTTATATGTAAACAAAATTAAAGATGGATGGGTCTATCAGGTTTCTATACATACCAGGAACCTAATCTCCACTAGCCTTTAACAGAAGCAGTAAATTGCCTTAAGGAAAAGAAAAAAAAAACTTAAAGAAAATGCATACATATGGAAATAAATTATGCAGAAAGTTGAATTAATTGAATATTAAATTATCTCTTTTGAGTTCATTATAAGGCCTTTTCTAAGGATTTTTAAAGGAAAAATTAAATTTATTTTTATTTAGATTAATTCTTTTTTGTTATTTTGCTGCAGATAACCAAGCTTGTTATCAGCTAGCTGATTTTGTCTTTTTTTCCTTTTTCAGATTTTCTAAGGATATTTGGTCTACCAGACTTAGTTTTTAATTCATGCATTAGGTCATTCTGAACTATAAAAGTAATGTGAGATCCCTAGCAGAAGGCAAGAGTCTCAGAGAATTTGTCCATGCTCTGTCCCAGGAGGTTCCAAAAGACTCTCATGGATAAAGTCTGGCCTGATGTCAGAGTTGACCCTACTTTACACCTGAGACATCCAAAGACCTCTTCCAACTTGAATTATGCTATAAAAGACAGCTGAAAAAAATCAAAACTTTTACTTGGCTCAGCCATCTTCAGTTCATGACTAAACCTTTGTGTCAACAAAATCACATAAATATGAAAAACATCTTTATTTGTGAAGCACTTCAGTATTATTCTACTAACAACTGTAGCAAAGGGAATCCACACCTGTTACTGGGATGGTAGATTCCAGGTGATGGAATTTGCCTCCGTTTTGGTTTACATATCATATATACAGGCACCTTTAATTATTCATATTTATATTATGTCATTATGCTACCACAAGTCCAATAGAGACTTGTTGAATAGGTATTATAATTTTCTCCCCAAATTAAAAAAAAAAACCAGCACTGTACTACTTATACCAAAACTAACTAACTACAGTAAAAAAAATAAAAAACCCAAAACCAGTCCACAAACACAGTAAAACTCAGCAAGAGAGGTAAGGGGGGGGAAAGGCAAGAAGTTTGCTTTGACAAAAACAGATATAAACAAAAACTACTCTACTATGTGACTGGTCATTCACAATTGCTTAAAGCTGAGAGGGACTGTGAACGTAATATAACACATTATTCTTCCCTCTAGAGCGTGATGGAACTTGATGCCTGACCTTTCCTCTAAGCAAGAGACAAGATTTAAGGCTTTCATATTAAATTTGGCATAGAAATTAAGATCAGGCAAATGGGAGAGAAAATAAAGAGCTGTTTCACTGAGCATATTAATTAAATCAATCTAATAAAACATAAATTCAATTATTTTTAATAGCTGCAGGTAGAAAAAGAAAGGAACTGGGAAGTTCTCAGAGTATAACAAAGCATCTTTGATGCAAGTAAATAACTAGGTAATTAGCTACTTGAAAAATTGTATAGAATCATAAAAGTTGGAACAGACCCCTGAGAACACTGAGACCAACTAGACTGAACATCATGTCAACTAAACCTTTGCACTAAGTATCACATCCAGTTGTTTCTTGAAAACCTCCAGAGATGGCAACTCTACCACTTCCTTGGGCAGCCCATCCCAATGCATCACCATCCTTTCAGTGAAGAAATTGCTCCTGATGTCCAGCCTGAATCTTGGCACAGCTTGACCCCCACATGCCAACACCTCCTTTCAGGCAGTTGTAGAGAGCAATAAGGTCCCTCCCAAACTTCCTTTTCTCCAGGCCAAACACCCCCAGCTCCCTCAGTTGCTCCTCATCAGACCTGTGCTCCAGACCCTTCCCCAGCTCTGCTGCCCTTCTCTGGACTCACTCCAGCCCCTCAATGCCTTTCTTGTAGTGAGAGGCCCAAAATTGGACACAGGATTTGAGGTGTGGCCTCACCAGTGCAGAGTACAGGGGGACAATCCCTGCCCTGGTCCTGCTGCCACACTATTGCTGATCCAGGCCAGGTGCCATTGGCCTTCCTGGCCCCCTGGGCACACCTGGCTCATATTCAGCACCCCCAGCTCCTTTTCCCCCAGGCACCTCTCCAGCCACTCCTCCCCAGCCTGTAGCTCTGCCTGGGGTTGTTGTGACACAAGGGCAGGACCTGGCACTTTGCTTCTTGACCCTCATACAACTGCCCTCAGCCCAACCTATCCAGATTTCTCTCCCACATGGCACAGCTTGTCAAAGTAACTGACTTCCAAGAGTTCCTATAGTTTACTAGCACTTGAAACTACCCTCTATCAGGAAAAAGTAATTCAGAACTTGGACAAAAAATCCTCAACAGCAATGTTGAGCAATACTACATGCAGCATCTACTGCAGAGTTGGAATTAACAGCAGCATTTTAACATAACTGTCTTTAATACCAGACACACACAAAACATGCTTGCTTTGTACATGGATGAGTTTCAGGTACTTTGAAATGCAAAGGTTTATTAGATGTGCATAACTTACCAGTGACAAACTGAAACAGTCATGAATGAATAAAGCAGTCCACCTACTTAAATATGCATAAAATTTCATTTATTTTCAGTTTGCCTGAATTACAGATAGCACAACACTAGTCAGATGATAATAAGGAACAGCTGCTTTTTCATGGAGTCTTATTGTGAAGGAGAGTTATCAGCTTCTCTAAGGCATTGTAGAAGTGTAATCACACTTTTAGGATTCAGTCTCTTACATCCTGAAAATTGTCTACTAGGCTTGTTTGTTTGTTTTGGTGCAATTAGTGGGCAATGACCTCGCCTCTTGGTGTACTGTTGAGCAATTTTTAGTGATAAAATTTTAGGTTGTTAAAACTGTCTAAACTAGATTTTGTTACAACATCACATTATTTCATTGCACAGACTTATAATAATTTAACTATGAATTATAAGGAGTTCAGATAACTGTAACATAACAGAAATAACAGTGGTCACTTCAAGCGAGCCAATAAAATTTATTAGTTTATTAATGTTTTTCATAAATTTGTTTACTTTGCGAATTTGAGAAAAAGTAGTAAGAAGTGATTTCCTTAATCTCAAATCTTACCTATTAGTTTTAAGTGGGTTTTATGGTATGAATTTCAAATGTATAGAAAAAAATATTATAATTAGAAAAATATGAGCCATCCTATTTTGCCATTCTTAATCACCAGAAGCAATTTGTTCCTTCTCTCCTTGACATGAGAGCTACTTCTCACAATGAAGATGTATTTTCTGACAAACATAGTTCACTGTGGGTTTTTTCAGACTTTCTCTAATTTTATGCTTCCTGCTTCATCCATTAATAGTCCCATTTTGCTAAAAATTCACAGCCAGTAGTACACTAAAAAAATGAAAATATTTGCATATTTGTAAATTTATACCAGCTAATATTTCTGCTGAATAATTCTTTCAAAAGAAGTTTATTACTGAACTAGGATGCATTGTTACTGACTCTTATTCAATTTCCTAGAAAAACACAAAATTTAAGGTTTTTTTGTCACTCACATAACAAAAATATAACTTGCATTTAAAACACTGTCAACGGCAAAAATAAACATGTGATACAAAAAAGTGATTTTTTTTGCAGAGTGTGTGAAGTGCCTAGCACAGTCATCAGAAGGAAAACAATGCACTGACTGGCCTCCATGCTGGCCTGACCCTGGAGAACCCATGAGCCGTGCATTAGTCACTCCTAGAAATGGCAGCTTGACTCCTTCTCATACTTGGCTCAGACTGTTTGATTAGACAGAGCTCAGAGGTTAACACCACTGTTCCATGTTTTCCCTCCTCTTCTGCTGTGCTGCTCCCCAGCCATCACCTGTGTGAAAGCTTAACAGCGTCTCCGCAGGCTCCATGATCCGTAGGAAGGAGTTGAGCCTTGCCTCATAGCATAGATATCTCTATACACACACAGGGATTGTCTCTCTGTTTTGGCCTTAGAGTTCTCTCTGGGTTATACCACCAATGGCATTCAGCAGAAAATTTGGAATGTAAGACAGGTCTATGTATTACTTTTTTAAAAAAATAGTATTAAAAACAGCTTTACTACTGGCTGCTCTCTTTTGCCCTGACCAAGTTATGTATGTTGCTGTTATTTGCAAGAGAGTAAAAACTGCTCCTTTTTGTCAAGGATGAAAAAGAGTTATTTGTGGAAGTGGACTAATCCACTAAACGAATTTTCAGGTCACTTCAACACAGTTGTCTGCTTTGCATCTGTACAACCAACAGTTTCCTGAAATAAGTTATGCCTTCACAGCAGGGTGATGAAATTACAGGAGCACTCACCTGTCAACTAACATAACTGTCTTGTAATTTACCATTACAACATCTCCTTATAATTGCAAAAAAAAAAAAGTTGAAAAAAATTTTAGAAGTACAAATCTTACAAGACCTTGTGTATCCTGCTTTTGAAGTAAAGACCATAACAGCTGAAAAAATGTCTGAAGAATTCAGAATTGCAATCTAAAGGACAACATCTTCTTTTCATGCTAAATTGGTTCCCACATATCTGTATATATAGCACTTATAGCACTTTCTCCCTCCAGTCTTCAGGAAGAGCAAATCAGGAAGTATTTTAATAAGACAGATTTCATCAATTTTAATTTCCTTTAAGTATAACAACAATTATATTCTAATGGGCAGAACTTATTTTCATTGCTATTATTTTTATATTTTAATGATTTTTCACTACTGAGTATACTTAAATAAAAAAGACAAATATATCAGATGGACATTACTTGTCCTTGAGGGCTTTTTGCCTTCTTATTTTCCTCAGTCATAATTCTACATGAAATTGACAGGATAATATTCAGATAAATAAATCTTCTGCAACAGTGATTTCTGATTAAAGGTCACTGGCTCTTTGAAATCTTTTAGGCCATTTGCCAACAGAAGCCAATCAGCAAAACAATCACTAACAGTTCCCCAGGGAAAACAGGGACTGCGGAAGAAAAGAGTCATCATAAGCAGCTACTAAAACTCAGTGACTGAACTATGTAAGAATATCTATTACTNAGTAAAAAGAATGTAAACTTGAAAGTCAGTTACAATAACATTCCCACTGTTTACAGAAAACTGTGAGAAATTCCACTACACATATGAAAACACCAGAAGGCTTAGAAATTCAGGGTGACAGAATGGAGACCATTGGAGCCAAGCCATCCCCATGGCCAAACACAGGTAACTAGCAAAACTTGGTGCTTTCTCCAGCAACATCATTATTCTTCAAATGAAAACAGTACATTGAAAATTACTTCATAGTAGTACAGCACATAAAATATTTTGTGGCTAAATAAATATGCAGTATTGTAAAAGATTATTATTTTTTAAAAAAACTAATGCTTCCCATATACTATTAGCATAAAAAAGCAAACAGAAAAAATTCCAGGTTCAAAACCATATTCTGAAGGAACCCTCTAACTTCCTTAAAATCCAGAAATTTACTAAATAAGTTGATTCTTCACTCATACTTTCTTCCATTATCTCTTGATTCAAAAACAGTAAGTCATGCCTTTTCACCTAACAATAATCAAATGGAGGTTTACCTTCATAAACTGAGAAATAAGTTCAGTTTCATACCAAAATTGGTGTAAATGGCTTTATCAGAATTGCTGCAGGATGGAGATATGGATACTTTTAATGTCTAATAAGGTACTAAGCTCTTCTGACATCCTGGTGCCATGTAGCAAGAGCAAGATGTAAAAATTTTCTGTGGGTTGTATTAATTACAGAAGGCTTCACAATTCTCTCTAACAGACAGCAGAAGTTCAGGACAAAGAGTGCAAGTGTTGAGGAAGCAGGCAGAGCATTTACATAGTTCTTGCATCTCTAGATCATCTAGGCCTCTCTCCCAGCAGGCATAAGAAATCATTCATCTCAGCTAACCCCGTGACTCTTTTGCTTCTGAAGATTTTCTATTTCTTTTCTATTAAAAGAAGTGTGCAAGTACGAAAGCAAGAAACTCCCTCCTCCACTGACATACATCTATATCTTGCAGAGTAATTAGAAAAAATCCAAGAAAGTGGATACACTCAGTTAATTAATCCTTTAACTATGAAGAAGTTCTAATATTAAAAATTAAACAGTGATTTTTACCACACATTTAAATAGTGAGGAATAACCATCTCTATATAAAAAACCAGATCCAAAAAGAAAACTAATACATCTTTTATTTTTATGATAAAACGCTGAAGAAAATCAGTCTTAAAATCAATACGGAATGAATTAATAGATCACAATATAAGATGCCTGAGAATGAAACAAAGATTTCTGTTTATCTCTATTGTGTTTTTAACTCTAAATGTTCAGCCTCATCTTTTTGTCTCTTCTCCCTCAAAAAGAAAAACATTTCACAGAATTTTCCCCATCCAGCATCACAGCTATAACCATAAACTAGGTTGCATATTTATGTTCCAATTCAAAATGAGTTTTTTGAAACAATCCTCATAAGAAGCAAGGTTCACTTCTTAATCAGGTCATGATATAAAAATAATTCCATTCCCCAGTGCAATAAGAAAGGCACACATATATTTGCTTTGGACTGATATTCACTATACTTCTTCTTCCTTTCACAAACAGAGAGATAAAAAAAAGTTTTCATAGTAATAGCAGTAGTCTTGATTGTTCCAGTTTAAAAAGTCATTGCTCTTGGAAGTTAATCTTATACATCAAATCGACATAGAGTCTGTAATTGCTTTCCTCCAATCTCACAGTACCTGGAATATGGTACATGTGAGTGTTCTGCTTATAAACTGTATAAGAAAGAACAACAGGTATATTAATTTATTTTTGAATCTTCTTACTACTATTCAGTGCATACCAGACCCAATATAAATTCTATCAACTAATTGCCTTTTGACAAGAAGCCAAAAGGAAAATACTTAGGCAACCAAAACACAATCAGAATTAAAAGCAGAATGGAATTACTGAAAGGAGATACTAAGAAGAATAGGACTATTTATTTATGCAGCACTACTTCACAATTAGGACACCAAATCTCACCTAGAAGTATTATTTGAAAAAAAAATTTAAAATACAAATACTGGGTACCAGATCTCTGCTAAGCCTGAGCACTTAATTACATGCAATTTCTCAAAGTGTTTTTGCCATGTAAGCTGGATTATGTATATACGTTCTATAAAATAGGGACAATTCAAGTATTAAGTACTGATGAGTAAACTCAATTCAAAAACTCTTCCTATGTAAAGAATTCTCAGACTTACTTATATTCCTTGTTTTTGTTTTTTTTTTTAACTACATTGTTGAGTTCTCATCATGACATTCCTCTTGAGGTGTAAAATCTTGGCTTTGTTGATGGTAAGGCCTGTATTGCACAGATATGTTCCTTTTCCTGTTGAAAAAGCACTGTTGCAGCAGTCCTCTTGTTAGAGAGTAGAAATGAGGCAAGACACGAACTTCCTGTTCATCACAGCATGAAAAGGGTCCTGCTTTAGTCCTCTTAACAGCTCAGCCATTACATCCTGACTCCAACTATTCACTGACTCTGGCTGCAGCACACTCTTGCCGTGGGCTTCCCTTGCAGCCTCTGACTGCTGGTCATTTAATCCTGAACCCTGACTACATGGACTAGTTTGCAGACTCTGACTGCAGGCTTTTACCTGGCTAGACTGTGACTGCAGGTTCCAAGCACAGGCTCTAACTGCAGACCCAGACTGACCTCACAGCAGTGATTCTCTCCCCTTCAGCAGACTGACCTCCATCATCCTCAACAATAGTTCCTTCACCAGCTAACCCACTCCCTTTGATCACACTTATCTTTATTGGCTATAGCTGTGACTCATCAGGGAGGAGGCTGTATTGGGTACTTAACACAGCCATTACTTATCAGGGGTGAGGTCACCTGTATTCCCTTCTACAAAAAGCAATTGTCTTTTTATTCAGAGATATTCTTTTATACATCTGTTATTATTATCTAAAATGTAATTATTATTTCATGAGCAATACATCCTAAAAAAACAGGGATGGCCATAATTCAGAAAAATATAGTCTTGTAGTTCTTGAAGAATAACTACTTGAGATTTTATAACGTATTTCTAGTCTGTTCCTTAGAGTTCCACTACTTTTGGAAAAAAAGAAAAAATCTTGAATATTTTTACCTTATTAAAATTAATATTTTGCTCATAAAAAATAAAATTTAAAAATAGCATCTCAATTTCAAAGTCTTTACTCCCTTATTTTCATAATATTGATCTTTCATCGAAGTACAACAACAAGAACCACCCATACTGAGTAATTACAGCTAAGGCAAAAAATACTAGACATTAAAAAGAGAAGGAATCTGCCACACAAGATACATATCTAGACTTCAATCTCATCATAATGATGTGAAGGATCTCATACATATCCCAAAACCCATCACTGGAAAGATTTTCCTTATAGTTAAATCATTCCATTGCAGAATAAATTCGATCTAGAAAAGAAAATTTCTATTCACAATAGCAGAACTGAACAGAGAATATTAATCAACTCATAATGCAAAATGATCTGTAGAAAAGCAGAAAACTAAAGGCAGTAATAGCAACTCTCACCTCTGTGATACAAGGCAGCCAGATTGTTATTAGGCAATCTGAGAGTGAAAAAAGCTAATTCAATAATACCTGAATATACTGATCAGTTCATAATTGTTTTATGTAATTAAATATGTTTTCATATTTCACATTTTTCTACTTTTTCCCTTTTACCACACTTTGTTTTTTCAAAAAAAAAATAAAATTCCCAAACCTTTCTTTCTTTTATCTATTCAGCATCCTTGGAAAAAACCACCAGATGGCAATGCAGTGTTCAAGTATTTCATTTAATATATACATATTACAGGGAAAAAGTCTATATGCATCAGCATGAGGCTCTCTTTTCTATTTCCTCTTTGATGAACATTAAATAATTCATAAGCCAACACTCTGTTCAGCACAAGTAAGTGATCAAATACCATTCAACCTGTAAAGAAGAGACTTTTAGAAATCTAAGTTCCTATGCATGTAAAACCACAACTAAAAAAAAATAAAATTAACAATTAAGTTCAAACTATGAAACCTGATCATTTCAGGAAAATTCATTGAAAGGAAAACATTTAGAAAAGCATTACCATGAAGTTCTCAAAATACTATCACAGACTGAACCAAACTGCACAAAAAGTAAATCTACACACTTTTTAGGTACATCACAAATCTATATGTAGTTCGGTTGCATGCTAAGAAACAGGCATTACCGTCTATATTTTTAAAGTTTAATACAATTTCTATAAAACTCAATTCCTGAAAACTATGTGCTGAATGGATCAAAATATGTAGGCTTTAAATATTTATTCTTCCTTTGCATCAAGCAGATCACTGTGATCAGACAGGAACTGTTTCATGAAGGAAGATGCTGTAAGATATTTAAAGGAGCTGAGAAGTAGTGCAAGAGTCAGCTTCCCATTTAGCAAATCTTATCTGAGCTCTATTATTTGACTAAGTTCCTCTTTGCAGTTACTGTTGCAAGCTCTGAAGCCTCTGTGGTTCAGAGAGACTTCACTGAATACCTGAAACACCCAATTAATAAACATGATGTCCACTGGGAAGTTAGTGGTTGGAACAGGGAAGCTTACAGCAAAGAATCCTTTCTCTCTTGAGAAGGCATTACAACCTGTAGGAGGAGTTGTATGGTGAACTCTAATTGACAAGAAAAGTTAAGGTGTGCTTATAAGTCTTTTGCATACATGGATTAGGAAGAGGTTTCTTGCATTATCTGTATTTAGTAATGGAGTTTTTACTACAACTGCTCACCCATCCATTCTCATGTAACAAGCACAGTCATGACATACTCTCAATGTAAGAGAAATTCAACAAAAGAGTAACTCAGAACTGTTCAGAACTTATTTAAAATATTAACTGGGGACAAAAAAAGTATCTTCTGTCAGAGACAATTATACAAGATAAAGTGTTAAACAGGTAAGTTAAAAAGCTGTGAGTAAACTGATTTAAAGTATGTTTTCTGCCTAATGTAATAAATATTTGATTAACACTGTCCCCCTTATTCCCTATATTAATATATTTATTTGATTCATAGCACACAGTGGTAGAAAGATTCAAAGACTACCTTTAAAAAATGTAAGTGCTTTGTACAAGGACCACTCTCATGATCAGAGATCTAATCCAATGCAGCACATCCTAAGATTTCTTCTATTGTAAGATTTTATTAACCTTCCTTTCAAACAAACAAAACCAAGAATACTATATTGATTCTTATTGTTTTCACACATAGCTAATTATTTTATATAACTTCAGTCCTGAAAGCCAACAGATGGTCAGAACTGCTATGGATTTTTAGAAAATGACTTTCTGAAGGTAGGCTTTAATGCTCTTGAAAAATCACAGAAGTCATTGGAATCGTATCTCTATCAGACTGACAAACTCATCCTTTTATTAATGACTATCTTTTCAGTAGAGCTGATAAATAAACATAGAATACTAATCTGACAGTGTTGAAAAGACATTTTCAAGAACAGACCTCTTTCAATAATAAATACTGAATATGTAAATGAATTAATATTATATGTGAAATATATGTAAATTGAAAAAGAAAGAAAAGAACACAAGATCTGTGTTTTCAGGTTTGGTCACTAGAAACGGGCTCAACAAAAGTAAATTAGAAGGAATAAATCCCAATTAAAGTAAATTTCTTTATTACATTCCTGTAATTTATAACAGATAAGGAAGTAAAGAAAAACAACACATCTTGAAAAGGTGGATACTGCAACTCCATATTTATAACTGTTATACTATAGGTAAGTAAAAAAATATTTTTTCTTTTTTTTTCTTTGCTTTCATGGTGACATTTCAAGGACAAAATGCATTCACAAGTGGAACTGACTGAAAAGATTTAAACCATGCTCTCAACAATGCTCTGCCTCTAGCTAACATGTTCACATAAAACTTAAGTTCTACTTTCCAAGTTGATTTTTTTCCCTACTTCCAATTATGAGTTGCACTAACTTTAGGAAACCATCTGTATTTTCACAGTACATGCAAGTCAATCTTATTTTGTTAAAACTTCTGTTAAATAAGGTTTTCTTTGTAG
>VWYE01025298.1:0-12407 GCA_013398995.1 Alaudala cheleensis | reverse complement strand
CTCAAGCTGTCACAGCAGGCAGAGACTCGGGGCTGTCCAGTGTCCCAACATATCCTGCCGTGGCTCTGTCTTCTCCCCACCCCACTGCACTCCTGCCACTCCTTCTGCCCCTTGTCCAGGTGCAAGGGACTATTCTGAGACCATCTCTGTCCTGGGCTGTAAAGATGAACCACCTCTTTCATTCCAGACCTGACCTAGCTCTGCAGCTGAGAGACATCGGCCAGAGACCTGGTACTGAGATCATCCCATCCTGCCCAGAAGCCCCACAATGATCCATGGGATGAGCCTGGGGCTACCTCAGCCTCCCCGGGCTGCCATGGAGCCTTCGTGGCCTTTCCCAGCCAGCAGGGCTCGGCATAGAGCCAGAAGAGCTAGAAAGTCCCTCCTTGCAAAAGCCTCCTTCAGTTCCCAGGGTGAGGTCCCATGATGGAGGAGGCTGTTCTCCTATCCCCCACAGCTCTACGCATTGGTAGGTGTTTGCTGCCTCCAGTAGAAGTTTATATGAAATTCAAAGGGCTTTCCCCAATGCAGCACTAAGCATCAGTTCATCTGAGTTCATCTGGGCAGTCCCCCCTACTCTGGCAGTCTGAAGAAATGTTTCCAAAACATCTGCTGGGGAGAGCAGGAAGAAGAACACCTCCTCTTCTCCCTCTTTGTCTGTCACTTGTTCCCTTACGAGTGTCCTGGCAGGGCACAGCTCCCACACCTCCTGTCCCATGTCCCTGCTGGTGACTCCATGGGGCTGCTGCTTCCCGGCTCCAAAATCCGCTGCTTTCATCAGCCCAGTACCCTGTGTACCCTGCACCTCAGGACACTGCAGGAGCTGGCTCAGGACGAGCTCCAGCCTGGGTGTGGGACCTGTGCCAAACACTGCCCGGGCCCTACAGGCAGCTGTGGGCATTTTCTGGCAGCAGTTCTCTGATGCAGGAGAGCTCCCAGAAGAGCCCCACTGGGGCCTTATTCGGAGCCCATCAGAGGAGCCAGTGGGATGGGGATGGTTTCCAACCCCCTGCTCTGCCCAGGCTCCCCAAGGGACACGTTCAGGCTTTGGAGTCAGTATTCTCTCCCCATTCTCACTGTTTTGAAGTATTTGTGTGTCTGAGCAGAGTTTAATTTTTTGCACCCAGTTCAAAGGAATTTCCAAGCAATGCTTTTGCCAAGCTGTTGTCCATGTCCTGGCTCGCCTGGGGCAACCCATGGCTTGCAAATATCTGTGTGTCCTGGCTCCAACAGGCGCCCGTGGCCAGCAGGTTTCCATGACCCTGAGCACAGACACGCAGAAGCAATCCTGCAGTGAAGTTGCTGTGGATCCATGCCTGGAGCAGGCACAGCAGCCTCGGGGAGCCGTGGCAGGTTTGGGGGAGCGTGGCTCTGACCTAGCCTGGAGTGGCGGAACCCCACAGCAGTGTTCACATTAAAATGTGGGGAGGTGATAAACCCATCCAGATCACAGCATCATCCTTCTCCCCAGCGGTGCTTGGCCCAGCCCTGCCCTAAGTTGAAAGCAAGGTGAGCACCTTCTCCCACCAGCCTGCTTTTGGAGACCTGCCCAGATTCAAGGGGAATGAAGGATGGCTTCTGTGTCTCAAGTGGCTCTTGCCTAGGCACAGGTACAGAGAGATTTGTGTTCCTGAGTTCTGGACAAACAAGTTTTGCCCTCTTAGGCAAAATACAAACTCTTGCAACCTGGGGAGATGCTTTTCCCTGGAACTCAGTGTAATTAAAAAAGCAGTAACATGGGAATTTCTTCAAAGACTGAACACTTGCTCACACACCAAGAAAAACAAGCTGGTTGATTTCTTAAATGCTGCTGCCTGCTGTCATCTGTGGCAGCACAGAGAATGTGCACTTGAACTCAGAGGTGTTGCAGAAGTGCGGGAACAGTCCCAGCGTTCCAAGATCACAGGTTTTCTTTGGTCATGTTCATGCAGGTGGAAAAAGATGAGTTTCTGTAAATGCCAGCACAAGGAGACAGTACCCAGTGTGACAGCAGTGACATGTCATGGAAAAATNGGAGACAGTACCCAGTGTGACAGCAGTGACATGTCATGGAAAAATGGATGCTGGGTTCTAAGTGATCTTAAGTTGGAACAGCCAAAACTGCCTCTCTTTAACTTGAGTGATGATGGGAAAATGGAAATTTGAAACATTTCCAGATATTAAGTGCTTTTGCATTTATTTTTTGGCCAATGAGAAGTTCAGCTTGCCTGTGGCGGTTGTGTTCTGCAACTCTTCCAGGAAAATAAGCATGAGGATCAGGTCCAGGATCCTGACAGAGAGAAGGATGAACCTAAGGAAGACTTGGGAAGAAAAACCTGGGCATACCTCACTGGGGAGATGAAGATATTCTTCTGGAACCTGGAGGAGAAAACATGCTTGGGGAGACCAGCCAAGAGCTGGGGTAGGTCCTTGCTCAAGCCTCACTTTTGGGGATTGTTGCCTTTTCTGCTTCACAATGGATTCACTTGCCTGTGAATGTCCTTGATATCTTGGACTGAGCACCCCTGCCCATTTCTTTAGTGTTAATGTTTCTAACTAGTGTAATAAAAAACTAGTGAAGAGGACAAGCAGAAAACCATGTAAAAGTTACCCTTGGTTTGGAGGTTAATGTTGACAGAGAATGTGAAAGCAATGATTTCAGGCTGCCCAGACTGTGTCCCAGAAAGAAGTTTAGACCCTGAGCAAGCATGGGAGCTGCAGGTCAGTCTGCTGCAGCTGTGTACCCCTGCTGCCACCAGCTCTCCTGCCCCTGCCTGTGTAAGTCAGGGATCCCTGGGACAGTGGCTTTGGTGTCATCAGGTTGGTGGGGGAAGAGTGCCTGGGCTGTGGGGCAGGTGTTTTGTGGAGGGTGCACACCATGGGGAAGAGCAGCCCTCCCTGCCTGAATGAGCCCTGGCTCTAGAAAGTCAAGGGAAGGGCTGGTCAGCACTGTCACCCCACAGCTTCCCAGGTAGTGACAGTGCTGTGAGAGCCCATGGACTGGGATGTGCCAGCTCTGATGGTTCTGAGTGCCCTGTCTACTTTATCCACATCCATGTGGCCTTCAAAAATTACTGTTGAGTCTGGAGGTGCCCCGGGTGGTTAAGAGCAGCCTGTGGGGTGAGCACTGCTGCAGCCTTGGTCCAAAATCAAGGTGCCACAAGCACACACAGTGCCACCCACCTTTGCAGCTTTGTTCTGCTGGCACACAGCCCCCTTGGCAGAGTGAAAATCCCAGCCCGACCCAGAGCCACCTGCACATCCATCAGCATAAGGTTGTAAATTACCAGGGGCTGCTGCTTGGTGTTTGCAGCCCTTGGCTGGCACTGGCAATGCACCACAAGCCCCACAGCCCTCCCATGCCCCCACCAAGAGCTCTGGGTCTCTTGCAAAGCCTGTGGTGACAGCTGGGAGAAACAGAGGAAGCTGCCCAACAGCACCAGAGGAGTCTGAAAATCTGCAAGTATGAGTCTGGGACAGATCCTGACATTCATGTTTGTGCTCCTGTGCCCTTTGCTGGCCACAGAGGCAGACTGGTTTTTCTGCTTCTTTGCTGGATGGGAAGACATAGACCCAAGTGTGGGAGCAGTAGGGTGACAGTCCTTAGTGGTGTAGGTTTGGTTTTCTGGAGGCTCTTCCAGGTCCTGAAAAGATCCTTGTGAGAGGATTTGCTCAGTCTGGTGTGGATGTGACCCTGGCATGTCGCTGTTGGACACAAAATCAGACCACATTCAACTCCAAAGTTTTCAGAAGGCTACAAGTTTTCTATTCAAAGTCTGACTCCCTTATATACAAGATCACCAGGACTAACCCTATTGGTGATAGAAGTAACACCCATTCAATCACATTGGTTAACACAGAAAAACATCAATGTCTCCACCTCTTAAGAAGGAATAGAAACAAGATAGAGTTTTAACAAAAACATTCTCTTTGTTTAGAGAAAAATCTGTGAGAACAGAGTTTTAGAAATCAAAACATCACAGGCTGAACAATCAGGGCTACACTGGCAGGCTACTGCTGGCAGTGCTAGCAACACTGGGGCAGGTGCAGCATCCTCCTGTCGCCTGGGATCACTGTGCTCTGCTCCATGACCCCGCTGCCCATTGTTATAAATGAAACATATAAAATGTCCGGTAATAAATTAATAAAATAATTTATTATGAAACAGCGCTACAAAATGCCAGGATGCCACAAACAAAAGACAGAGCCAAGCCTGGAATCGGCGCTGAGTGAACCGCAGGTATGGCCTCTATCACACCGTACCCCCTCCCCCCCCCGTTCACTAAGTCTGCTCTGCGAAGCCAGTTTTTATACAGTTTTTCTGCCCGAAGGCTACACTGCAACAGTCTTTTCGGTCTCCAGCTTCCACTGCATATTCGTGTTGTCATCTTTTCAGCACCGCTGGTCTGCTGAATAGTTTTCTGGACAGAGATAGGTTCTTGATGAGATTTCCGAGAACTGATATTCAAGTGTTAAAGTCTCATATCCCTGGCATCGGTGATAATTGCCTTGGAAACTCGTCCCCATTACCGGTCCAATATCCATCTATCTTGCGAGTCCACCCATCTTTCTGTTGCAAATTCCCGTCTCCAGCTTTACTGGCAAAGATGATACAATCTCTGGATGTACATTCCAAACCCTCCGAGATTTTATTCCCATTGAGTACAGCAAGAGAGGCTTGGGTTATTTCAATCATATATTATACCATTTAATACAGCAAGAAAAACATGAATTATTCCCAGACATATATTACACCATGAACACATATACCCTTGGTGCACATACATGTGCTCACATCTCTACATGGGGACAGGAGGAGCTACTATGAAAATCAAAACATTTTAAAGTGAGAGCATTTGGAGGTGAGTGGATCTANGTGAGAGGATTTGCTCAGTCTGGTCTGGCAGGCTAATGCTGGTGGTTCTAGCAGCACTGGGGTGGCGCAGCATCCTCCTGTCACCTGGGATCACTGCGCTCTGCTCTGTGACCCCACTACCCATGAACATACATGCCCTTGGTGCACACACATGTGCTCACATGTGTCTACATGGGGGCTGGAGGAGCTACTACAAAAATCAAAACTTATTTTAAAGTGAAAGCATTTAGAGGTGAGTGGAGCTGGACTTTCCCACTCTCATCTCATGGGTGAGGAGGAGGGAATTTGCCCAGGCTAGGGCTGCTACCCTGTGCTGGCTCCATCCCCCTGGGATGGGGGTCTCAGAGAACTTGCACTCACCAAATGCAGGGAGACAACTGGCCACAAGGTCATCACTGGAGGCCCCAGCCCCTGGGAAGGGCTGCACCCCCCTCTCTGCTGGTGACAACACTCCCTGCTGCACTGCACGAAACATAGAAATGGGAGTAGTAGTGGGAAGAGGTCCTAACAAGCATCAATTTGGTGCAGCAGCTCCAGCTCTGCCAGGCTAGGGCAGAGGCATGATCCAGCATAACTCTGGCAGGGCTGGACATTGTCCCTTCTGTGCCACCAGCAGCAGGTCCCATCTGCCCTGGCTTAGCCCTCAGCAGGACACAGCCCCACAGTGGTTCCCAGCACGGTGGCCCGGGCAGAAGCACGGCAGGAGTGCACATCTGTGTTCCCAGGGCTCCCTCCAAGCTGCCGGAACATTTCTCCTGGGAAATATTTGGGTTAGNGACACATCCCACGGGATGTGCTCCGGTTGCCTTAACAGCGACATGCCTGTCTCTTTTGCAGGCTTGATCTTACTGTTTTACTTCATTTTCTACACATGCCTGGCCGGAATGTTTGCCTTTTGCCTGTATGTGATGCTACTCACGCTGAGCCCCTACATGCCCAGGTTCCGGGACCGTGTGTCTCCGCCAGGTACGTACCCAGCCAGCCTGGCCTTGGGCACCTCTGCCCATCGGTGTCCTACCAAAATGGTATGGCTAGGACCTCAGGCAAAGCCCTGCTGGAGCTGTGCATACCTACACTCACCCAGCCCTCCCTAGCACAGGGTGTTTTCACCTCAGGGCACTGGCAGAGTTGCAGGTTCTCTGCAGAGGATCAGACATCTTAAAAAGCCCCATGAGAAGCATTCACCCTGATTATACTAACTGTTATTCTAATTGCACTGTTTATTGATACCATTATTCTCAAGGCAAAAGCCAAGTTTAGGTATTTCATAGGTGATGCTGATGCATTTCAGCTGCTGGCTCTTTATACCTCATGCCTTCAAAATCAAATGCAAGTCAAGAGTAGTTTTTATGTATTATTATTTGGGGGAGTTCTGGCAAGAGAATGTTCAGAAAATCCTTTACTTATGTCAGACACAGCATTTTCCCTGTTTTTTTGTGTTGCTGGATAACATAAGGGCCTCTTGTCCTGCTCCTTGCCTTGAACTGCCCACACAGCTGGGAGCACAGGGGACCTGCAGCCACTCTGTGTAACCCCAAGCCCATCACTAACCCACAACACTATTGAGGGTCTCCATATCTCCCATGTTTCCTGGGATATTTTGATGTGAATGGTGTTCTCCAGGGGTGAAATGAAGGTGAGGGATCAGTGAGGTGGAGGAGAGAGTTGATTTGTGAGCTGGTGCTACCTCTCTCATGCCTGTGCCCGGCCCAGGACCAGTGGCAATGCACCGGCCCCTGCAACACACAGCCCAAGCCCACGGCTTGTCCACCTACATTTGCTTTATCAGGGTCTGTCTCCTTCTTCAGGAGTGATGATCAGACCATACTTGAATGGGTTCACCATTGTCTTCAATGTCTCCCAGCCCAACATGTGGCAGCCCTACGTGGACAGCATGCACCACTTCCTAGCAGGTGAGCTCTTTGTCACCCTGGGACTTGTGGTGGGGTTGTTTTTATCCATGGATACATGCATGTGGTGCAGTGGTCTCCTCCTGGGCACCTCACGAGCCACATCTGGAAAGGGAGGTTCACAAGGTTATGGGAGCTTCTGTGGGAGGGAGCTTTGCCTTTCCAGGTATGACTTCCTAAAGCCCTTGACATATGGATGTCCTCAGACAGTTTGGGTCTGTGCAGATCTCGAGGGATTTTAACACGTCTCTTGGTCCCCACCAGCTTATGATGACAAAGTTCAGGAGGAGAAGAATATTGAGTGTGTCCCAGGACAGTACTTCATCCAAGGGGGAAATGACAGTGAGGAGAAGAAGGCCTGCCAGTTCAAGCGCTCGCTCCTGCAGAACTGCTCTGGCATCGAGGACCCAACGTTTGGCTACTCGAGAGGCCAGCCCTGCATCCTGCTGAAGATGAACCGGGTACTGAGAAAGCTGCTGGTTTTAATTCCTTCCTTTGGGGCATCCCAGTGCAACGAAGACCACATAGGGACTGAAACTCCTTCACTTCTCAGGCCCAGGGAAAAAGTGAACTAGAATCCCCAAACCTGTTGGCCATATCTGCTAGAAAACATTAAAAAACCCCACTATAATACTTGTTCCATTTGATTTGCTGAGGCCTAAGCACTTAGAGGATCTTCTGCCAGGTCCTTCTTCATGAGGAGCAGAGCTTTAGGGGAACACTCCAGACCCCAGATGCTTTACAATGGGAGTTTTCTTAGAATTTAATTTAATTGAAGTCAAATAGCATGGTTGTTCAATGCTCACTGCTGGGAAAATAAGCATAGAGGGGATGTGAACTGTGTGGGGAAGAGGCTGTGTTACTCCAGGAGGTCTGGACTCTCTGTTCTCTGCTTTGTCCCTGCTCTCAGGCAGCAGTCTGGCACTCAGCTATGGGCAAGTTGCACTGTGTGGGGTGGCAGACCCTGCTGCAGGGACANTTCTCCTTAATAAACGGACTCTCAGATTCCCCTGGACAAGAACCCGTCTCGTTCCTTTTAACCCACGCTGACCGTAGGTGAGAGACGGCAGCGTCAGAGCCCGGGAATTCCCCAGCGTGTCGCAACCCCAGCACGAAGCGGGAGGCGACACATTGTCGCAGCACCAGCACGCGGCGGGCGGCGACACTCTATGATTTTATTCCCATTAATACAGTAAGAGAAACTAATTATTTCCAGTTACATATTACACCATATTGCTCCTGCAGCCTCATGAGCATCACCATACTCAGCCTGTGGGGCAGCCTGTGGGCCTGGGTGCCAGGTCCCAGCTAGAGCCTGAAGCTCAGTAGGAAGATGTAGGAACTGCTCATATCTATCTCAAGCTGCTCTGCAGCATTCTCAGTCCTGGGGGCACCCTGCTAGCCAACAGCAATGGGGTGAAGGAAGGGCTCCCACTGCCCAGGCAGCTGCTGGATCACACCCTTAGAGAGCAAAGGTGCAGCAGGGAATCAACAGGCAGCAAACTGTAACCCTGCCCATGCCTCCATAGCTCCACTCTTCCCTGGCTGGAAGCAGGGCAGTGACTGGGTTCACAGCAAATACAGCACAGCTGAGTTCAGCCANAACAGCGTGTGAATGTGTAACTGCAAGTGTAAGAGTGTGTGCAACCCTGTGTGTGTGTGTGAATGGGTGTATGTGAGTGTGTGTGGTTTTCAGGACAGCAGAAAGCATTTGAGAATCCCATGGTCTGGTGTTGTCCTGGGCAATGACCCCAAGAGGCAACGTGTAGTGATCCCATCTTGCTGAGGCACAGACACAGAGAGGCTCAGCATGCTGAGGGACCCTGATGGACATCAGGCAGACACTCTCAGATGCCTGGAACCACAAACCATTTACAACTTATTGTATTGAACATAAAAGCCCTGCCTGCTTTTCTGCCCCCTCAAACATTACACTTAAATCTCCCTTCTTTCCAGGTCAACTACACCTCCCCACTGGTGGCAATGCACTTTACAGATGTGCAGAAGGATTACGTGGNCATGCCTCCATAGCTCCACTCTTCCCTGGCTGGAAGCAGGGCAGTGACTGGGTTCACAGCAAATACAGCACAGCTGAGTTCAGCCAGGCACTGGCAAGGGACATTTGCTCTGAGATAAGCTGTGAAGAGAGCTGTATTTTGTGTCCCATGTCCTATGTGAGTGCATGTGCCTCTGGGTTTTTTTTCTCATCACAGAAAGGCAGTGAGAATCACCTCAGGTCAGTGGACTTCTATCCTGGGAACGGAATGTTTGACCTCATCTATTACCCCTACTATGGGAAGTTCACCCATGTGAGTAAGGGTCTGGCATCTCTGTTATGCTTCCTTGGGAATGGGAGGGCAGGAGCTGCTGCACAGGGTCAAGATGTGCTTTGAGGCTATTTTGGGCAGATGTGGGCAGGATGGAGGCCACGGGCACTGGGATTACAGCGCTCTGTTTGTGTGTCTGACAAACTGTGTGTGCAAGTGTGTGTAACAGAGTGTGAATGTGCAACTGTGTGTAAGATTGTGTGTAACTGTGGGTGTGTGAGTGTATAAGANGGGAAGTAGCCCCTGCCCACACCAGGCACTTGGATTAAGTCAATCTGAGGCTTTTTCCTTTTTAAAGCATCAAGCCAGCATTTTTTTTTTTCTTCTAGGAGAAAGAGGCACATGGAGATTATTGTTAATTTATTTTTGTTCATAGTTAGTAAACCAATGAGATACAATGGATGCACACTTTTCATCTTCTGATGTAAATAATTATTAGTGAAAATTAGAAGTTTTCCCCTGGGAAGAGATTCCACTGCAAAAGATTCCACTTTTGATTGAAAAAAAACCTCTAATATCTAAATGCTTTTTCCATAAGATCTTTTATGAGTGATCCCTGTGGAATGCATTTTTCCTGGCTTTAAATTTTATTTTTTAGCATAGTTTTATGTGCATTTCTCAGGCAAAAGCTAAAAAGGAGGTAGTTTTATTAGTACTATTATTGTTAAAACAATAAGCAGCAAAAATTCTGGATTATGCCTGCAATAACAGTTGAAAAGGGAAAATAGCAGCTCTTAAAATGCTTTCCAGGTTCTCTAGCCCCAGAAGCATCTTAACTGCAGCATTTTACACAGCTTGTCAGCACACCCAAGGTATTGAGCAAGGGCCACAGAAAATCATTTGCCCTTGAACCCTTTCAGCTGTTCCTTTCTAAAGTGGGAAGATTATTGCATTTCTCCCTCCCACCTCCTCACTCCAGCACTTCTCTCTCCTCCAGGAATCCTCACCCAGTCTCTTGGACAGGGATGAGTGAGAGGAGCTCTTCTCTCCTGTCATGGTTCATAGGTTGGCAGTGTCTCCTGATCAGGCACAGAAGTGCCCAAAGCTTTCAGACCTGTTCTTCCCCATTCCAGAGAAGTCACAGCTATAATGCTGCAGCAAAATGCAGGGAAATGCTTAGTCCTTTCACGGTTAAGGGGTCAGTGTTAGGGTGAGTGAAGGCATCAGTTTATCACCCTCAAAGGCTGATGAAACACAGAGTGCGCTGCCCTGAACAGCCCGAGCCTCCCTTGGATGTGACAGAGACGAGCTGCACACTGTTGGGAGCTGTGAGAACACAGCAGGACAGGACACCTTGGGATAATGTACTACTTGGAAAGCACACTTACTAAAATTACTGACTGAACAAGAGCATTATGGTATGTTTGTCCTACATCCATAGCCAAGGAACTTTATCTGCTGTCATTTCCTGATCTATATCAGTCTCTAATAAGTGATTTTTTGTATTTAAAATAAAGTAACTACAGTAAAATTAACTCAATTCTGAGCATTTGACAAACTTCCCCAGGCCAAAGAGTTCAGGAGCCCAGTACAATAAGACTCACTCTTCACCAAGCATCACAACCAACCATCTGGCAAAAGCTATTTATTACGAACTGTTAAATACCTGAACCAGAGGTTGTTTAGGAACTAATTCTGCTCAGCTGTCATCATCCAGATGGTACTGATAGAACCAGGGCAACATAATCATTCTGCCTGCACAAATTACCTGCAAGGGCCTCTTCTGACCAACAGAATCTGGCTTTGGCCAAGGAGGATGCTGCTGGGAAAGTGGTTCTTCTTTTGACATCAGAAGTAAGCTAAACCCACAAGCATTTCTCTGTCTGCCAATTGCTTTAGTTCTTTTAATGCATTTGAATTTGTGGGGTCTTGAAAGAAAACCAAACTCGTGTTTCATGCTATCAAATTAACAGCCTTCACACTAGCAATGAGATAAAACTTTAATATCTGTTCCCTATTGGAAGGGTTCTGTTGGAAGAGGAGGTCCTTTAGCAGATGCTGGACCCATGCTTTGACCAACTCAACACAAAAATCAACTGATTTGGATGTAAAACTGTGAATAGCTTAGAAGTAAAAGCTTCTGTTTCCCCACAAATATTGAGATCCAAACACATTGAAAATTCCACTGGAAAAGCTCTCAGAAATAGCATTAATGCGAAGCCAGGGTCACTTATTAAACCTGGAAGCTGGGACAGAGCAACACAGACTAACAACCAATATGGTTACATCATGCGTTCTCCACTTTATCCCTCAAAATGTCTGGTTAAATACAGTTGAGATAGTTTACAGTTACAAGTGCACGCTAATTGGTACAGAGAGTTAAAAGAATGCAAAACAATCCCAATTAAAGGTAGCTACCATAAATCCACCCTAACTATCCTATCTAAAAAATGCACCCACCTTAATCTAATTTCTAACTGCACCACAAAGGCTTCTCAACTCCTACAGGCCCAAAACCTGAGGCCCAGTTTAGGATAGCTCAAACCTCATTCCAAAGAAACCTCATGTCCACATTCTCTACAATTGCCCCTTTTTCNAATGAAGCAGAACACAACCATAAACTACTAAATTTGATTTTGGTACAGTTTAGATATGGAACATAGAATTGCAAAGGTATGGCACTAATAACAAAGAAAGCATCTTCAAGCAGGTAAGATGCTCTTATTCCTTTGGAAGTCACTTTCTTCACTATACATATATTAATTTCTGCTTTATGATCAGCATTCCTCATGCTAGAAATTTTGTGCTCTTACACTGACACCCCAATAATGAGGAGGTTAAAAGCAGATTATTTTATCAAACCTGAAAGTTTTTGTATCTCCACTTGCATTCAGAGATCACAGCTTTTCAGTGATCCCCTGTTAACCTACGAAAGCTGTCCAAAGGAACTGCAGGAATCTCTGAGCAATCTGTGTTCTTAGTCAGTCTGAGTGCTCTCAAAATACTTCTGAGCATCACATGGACCAATGCTGTGTAGTTTCTTTTATGTTCAGAATCAAAGCTGAGAGAAACTGCAACTAGTGGAATTCCAGCCTCCCACTCTCATTTCGCAATTGAGCTCAGAACAAAAGGAAAAATGCAGTTCAATGGAATAGCACAGGAGACATTTCCTTCAGCAGACTGTTGCCTTTTCTGAGTAGCCAAAGTTCTCCATACCTGAACCTTATCTTGGCAAGTTAGACACCATGGTAGTGCAAAACCATTTAACTTAACTGGCAGTCAGCTTCTCCATTTGATGTTAAACAAATTAATTTACTAGAAGAAATCAGATGCTCTTCTCATGTCAGGGTATTATTATGTCAGGGTATTAGTGAG
>VWYE01025295.1:9281-23284 GCA_013398995.1 Alaudala cheleensis | reverse complement strand
GGGAACACAAACCCCAACAAACATATATTTAATGTAAGATATAATTTATTTGTCCTCTTTTCTACCCCTGAAACCATTCTCATCCAGCTCTGTATCTGCATTTCTTTAGCTGTCTGTAGGTGAGTGGTTTGTAGCTGTGAGTGCTCCAGAGTCAGGCCTGTGTCTCATCTCTCACCACCCCACTGGGCCTGCAGCTCCCCACACTGCACCCTGTGCTTTCCAGTACCTCTGCTGTCACACCAAGCCCATGGTGACCTCTGCCAGCTCCAGCATAGGAAACTGGAGTTGTGAACACCTCACAGTAAACACAACAGCTGGTATAAAACTATGGTTCTACCTTGCAGTGCTAGTGAAAGTAAACCCAGTCAGCCAAAGGCTTCTGGCTAGAAGGAGGAAAGTGTTACTGCAGCCAAACCAAACTGAAACAAAGCAGCAGGTGCTCTACAGTAGCCCAGGCAAAGCAAGGTCCTGAGCCTTTGAAAACTCAGTACAGGACCTGCAGCCTTGTCACCAGCAATGGTGAAACTGCTGCAGGGATAGAGTGGTCCACTAGATCCTGTTTCTGGAATAAGCCGAAGCAGAAAGGTTTTGTGTACTGCATGCTGAGAGTGGGGCTTAGGCTTGGCAGCCTTTCCCTGTCTTTCCTCCTGCCCCTCTGTACAAAGTTACAGGGAGCAATAAGAAGAACTGTGAGGACAAGAGTGAATGAAAACTCCTTCTGGAAAAAGACAAAATCAACAGCAACTTTTGGTCACTGGGACTGGGAATAAATCAGAAGTGAAGCTTTCACATTTGTCATTTCACTGCTTGGTGGGAGCAAGACATTTCTCTCCTTTAAGGGAAGAGCAGCCTCACCACAAACTCCAATGGACATGGGATCCATGTCCAGCTGAGCTCAGCTCAGCTCAGCTCTTTCCACTATGTTTTTGCCTGCACACACAGAGGAAGACTTCAAGGAAGAAGCTGCTTGGGAAACAGAAGAACAAAAGGCTTTGAGAAAGATTGGGACCATCTCCAGCATTCTATCTGTGTCAACAACTCCAGTGAGATGTTTCTTGTTCCTTTTCTGCCCTTCTCCAGTGATGTTAATTGGCATCTGTTTCCAGGCAAAACTGATTTCAATTCTTCTGCACCCTTTGAACAGGAGGGGCACAGGATGATCCAGCCAGGTCATACAAAGAAGCAAATCAATTGCCAGATACCAGATGCCTGAGCACAAAGCATGAGGATGTCTTTCTTCAGAGGCACACTATTTTTCAGGACTATGTCTGCTGGTCTTTCTCCTTTCCACCTCCAGCTGTGCAGTGCAGCTTGGGGACACACTGTGTGATGAATGAATGTCCTTGTGCAGAGCCTTACCGCACCTCAAGGCAGCTTTTACAGAGTCTGAAGGATTTCTTTTACACTTACCAGCTCCAATTCATCCAGCTGACTAAACTAGGCTTTGGGATGGTGGGAAAATCTACAGTCTGACCTCTCCTGGACTGCAGAATATTTAACTTCTGCTCGCAAGATTCAAACAGTGAATGAGACAATCTTTTACTACATTGTTAGAAGCAGTAAATGAAAAAAAGCAGAGATTTACCACTTTGGAAAGACTTTGAATTACTTGTATGCAGAACAAATCAAACACCAAATGGTTATTTACCTGCAGAACTTTGGAAGTAAAGATGACTACCTCACATGCAACAGACATATGTGATATATATGTAAGAGGGACTCATCCAGAGACACATGGAGGATTTTCAAGTGATGTCCATGCTGCTGGTTGACCACTGCTGTAACCCAGACATGGGTCCTGCTTATACTGCTGCACCAAGATGCTCAGCTGGACATTTTACCAACACCTGGAGCACTTACAAACATTGGGGAAGCCAGGGCAATACAGCGTTTTCCTGCAGGTTGTTATTTATCCTACCTGTGCGGGGCTTGGCCTGTTGTGTCCCAGTTCCCCCCCAGAGCCTCACTTCCTAAGTGCCGTTAGTCTGGAGTTCTTTGGCAACAAGCTCCAAACAGCCTGCACACATCTGAGTGTGCCTCCTCCTCTCCCTTTGCCCACTTTTAAACTCAGGACAGAGCCCTTGATACAGGAAACTCCAGCATATCTGGGTGCTGACAGGGAGCAAACCTTTTAGTAGAAACATGAAGGTGTGTTGGCCTCCTAGAGCAGTCAGTGCAGCAGAAGCATGGTGACAGCAATGCCGGACAATGAGCTGAACAAAGCAGAGCCTGCTGCAAATGTGAGAGCATCCCCACAGCTGTGAAAGCAGGGAAGTGAAAGACTGAAGATGGATTTTCAAACAGAATCTTGTGTATCTCCAGTGTCACAGGATAAGTTATAGAGACAACTTAAATTATAGAATGCCTGGCAGGTGCCTATCTCTACCCCAGGTGAAAGATGATTGCTTTTTGTTGGAGCCACTCTCATCTCTCTAAGCACATGTAACCCCAGTGCGTGCCACTGCATGGCACTGGCCAGCTGCAAAGGCATGCCACAGCTGTCTGGTTGTCACTATGCGACTTGAGTGGCAGAGACCTGTGGCACAATACCAGCTGTGTCCCCTGACTCTGAGGTACAAGCTCCCTTACCTTCAGATGAGGGATGTGGGGATATTTTGTCTTTCCAAAAGCCATCTTCCTCCTCAGCCTCACCACTCCTCAGTCTGGGGTCTGAACAAGCAAGATGGATGGGTGTTGGGGTCTCAAGTTCTACTGGGCTCAGGACAAAGAGTCAGCTGGGCCAGGAGATGGGTCAGGAGCAAGACCCAGAGGAGGTGGCAGAATTGAGGAGTGAACTTCATCAGAGTACTGGACAAAACATAGAGCAATGAGGTGCAAACAGTGCCATCTGTGTTCTGAAAAGGGCTCTCATGGATAAGAGATCCAGTGCCCAAATAAACTGTTTGGCTTATTGAGCTCTCTGTTTTCAGGGAAGCTCATGTGAGAGCCAGTGGGATTGCCAGAGCCTGAAGACTGTCTGGTGCTGCAGGCTGGTCAGGGCAGAATCCTGACCACCATGAATCAAATGCTTTTTCTCTGTCATCTTCCGGGAGGGATTGCCCATTTCCACAGACAGGCGCTCAGTAAACACTGGGCTAATTATCCAAATGAATAATAGTGATGTTTCCAACTCGCATTGAACGCCATACACATCTTCAAATATGGGTTAGAGCAAACAGTATGTTCATGTCTGGAGGATGAGATGTCAGCTCAGTTTAATCAGCTATAAAAACAAAAAGGCTCTTTTATTCCATTTTTTGAAAATGCTTTTGAGACCTGATTGCATAGAGCCTGCACGCCAAGAATCCTAGTGTCTCCCATTTCTGTAAACCCATTTGTTTCAGTTCCTAATTCCTATCCTAAATTGAGGCTACATCTTTCAAAGGCAGTACATAAATAGAGAGATTATCATGCCTCTTCCAGAAAGTAACCTGTCAGCTGAGTTCTGTTTAAAGGAAAAAAAAAAAAGTCCTTGCAGACAGTCTGTGCCTGCAGATACATTGAGCCAGATGCTGTTTTTCCAGGGAAAGGCAGAGACTGTGAAACAGTTTTCTATCATTGGATGCTTTCCTTCCTCGTGATGATTACGGGTGTCGGTGCCCTGTTTCACCACACCCCTGTGTAAATGTCAAGGCTGTCAACTGCTGAGGAAGCATTCAGGAAGGCACGAATACATTTAGTTTCCAATACTGGCAAAAAAGCAATGCTTTTTTATACCAGCCATAATTAACCTGAGGAATTCAGTGCTACATGATATCAGCGAGGCTAAATGTTTGACAGTCTCCAAAGTTAGTTTGTTTTTTTACTGTAAATTAAGGTCTTTGTTCTGTGCATATGCAGGAGCTGACACTACACCAAAACTGCAAATCCAAGGTCCTACCACCATGTAGATGGACAAATAAATAAAAAAACTACAGCTGTACCATCCCTAACAAAATTATGACAAATTTGTCTGAGCCTTCATAGTTGCTTTTTTGCTGTAGTTCTATTGCAAAGAAGAGCTCAGAAAGTTAACTTCTGGGTATTTTTATGGGGGAAATGTGCCACGAGACTGAGCTGCTTTGCAGGATGTATCAGTTTCATTGCATCTGTCAGCAGAACTCATGGTCCAAAAAGGCATGAACATGTTTTTTAAATTATTTTCATTGAATCCACTACAAAAGAAAAATCCAGGCTGAGCACAGCTCTGTAAAACCCCACAGTCTGCAACTTATGAGCCCATAATTAACTGCTGGAGGTCACTGAAAACAATCTTCAGCCCCAGCATAATTACAAAATTATTTGTCAGGAAAGTCTTTGCAGTATTTTCTGAGATCTGAGAGACTGAGAGAGATTTCAAAGTTAATTCAGTCATCAAGAGCACCAGTTCCTATGCCCGGCATTTTATTGTCTCACAGACCAAATACTCCATCCAGAGCCAAAGATAACCACTCACCACTGTTCTCCACGCTTTCCAGTGGTTTTATCTCCACAGGATTTTTAATCTGGGAGAAGTGCATAGTCTGATCAACAGTAAGCTTCTCAGAACAACCTGAAAATTGTATTTGTCCAAGTAAGTTTCCTCTGGAGTTTATTATCATTAATGCTTTGTTCAAAGAATTGTATTGGAAGAGTGGATTCCCTGAACAGGCCACTTGTGATGACTTAGACAGTGACAAATTGCTTCTACTATCACATATAATGACTTCAGATCCTTGTTAACCTGCAGCAGGTCACCATTTTCTTCCATCTTTATGGTTTAAGATACACGTGAAGTTGACCACTAAGAATTCACTCAAGAGCACAGGGATAACTGGCAAAATGAAAGCAAGTAATTCCATAAGGCTGCTTAAAGGAGGAGCATTTTGATGCCTCACAAATGCTTTGTGCACTTTTAGATTCCCATTAAGACCATTGAGGTACAGTGTTTGTTTGGAGTTTGAGCTTCCTGTGGTAGAGCTGCCTCAGTGCTCCTTCATCAGCACCCAGGGAAATACCATCCTGGACACCCCTGAGCTGTGTGAGCATGCAAATACTATCAATACCAGAAATCCTGAAACAGCTGCTAGGGCCAAACAGCCCTTAATGGCATCCCAGGCAACAGACGCTGGATTGAACACCAAAGGAGAATTTAAAGATCTTCACAAAGTCGCCCTTTTGCTGGCTGGAGCCTCTGGCTCATATATTTGGTTGGTTCAGTACAGAAAAATAAATTCTATTTCATTTATGACTAATTAAAGAGAATTAAATATTCATCAAAGGATGTTGGACTGCCTCAGCATAATGTAGGATTTAAGTTAATGACTCCCATGTTTTGTTTAAAAAGAGTCTTCTGCCCATCATGAGCAAAACTGTCCCCTTTTGATAAAGTTCATAACTGGTGATGAGGAATGAACTTTTACTACAAATGAAAGTGAAAGGCAGAAAGAAATCAGCTGAACTTTCAGATCACTGAAATTTAGAAGGATGGCTTACATTTCTAATATACATGTCAGTTGAATGCTGGTTTTCTTTTGGATTGGTTTAGCTTTTGTTTTATTTGTTTCGGTTTTTTTAGGTGAAAATTCAAGAAGTAGAAGCTCTTTCCCTCCATAACATGAGGTCAGCATTAACTCATGCTTACAGGCAGCTTTCTGGGGGACATGTCAGACTATCTTTGCAAACACTCCTTCAAGATGCCACCAGCAAGGTACTGAAAGAAAACGAAAAAGTCAGTCTGGCCCTCTTCTTAATGGCATATGAGATAATTTGAAGAAGAGTTACACCACTGGCAGCAAAATTCCTCTGGGTGCAACTCCAATGCAGGCTCATGAAGGGCCATGGCCTATCTCCATGTTCTGGGACTGCAGGCTCCTCTCTGCTCAGCAGCACATGCCGTAGTTGTCTTGTGTTTAGCACACTGAGTGTGGCTTCTCACCTCTTCTTTGTGTTCTCAGGCTTTGCCTTTCTGCACCAAGTCATGGTCAGTGAGAAAAATCCAGGCTCTCTGGTCCAGGAGTTAGACTGGAGGGACACAGCTTTCTCTGACAAGGATCATGGTAAAATTCACCAGATACGGGAGATGCCTTCCTTTTGCTTTGCCTGGCAGTGATGTTGACAATGACAGACAATTCACAGGGGGCTGCTGCCCTGAAATGTAATATCTTGTGCCATTTGAGATGGGATAAGGACACAGGACACCTGCACAGAGCTGCTGGAAGGAGCTAGTGAAGCTCCTTACCTTCCACAAAAGTAGATGGAGGCCAGGGAAAATAACCTAGAGCTCCTTAGTACCGATGTCAGGAACGTCATGTGATTTCACAGGCTTCAGTAGCTACCCTGTGTGACAAGAGTGGGGACTCTGCCACCACGTCAGAGCTGTTGCTTCATGAGGGGAGGGTGGCACTGTGATGTGGCCGCACCTCCTCTCCTGAAGACTGGATCAGCAGCAGGCACTGCTTGTTCAATGCAACTGGAGTCTTCAGTGGAAGGACTAGAACATTTTAATGGAAATGCTTCTCCTCTGAGCTGCTCCAGAAAAATCTCTGATGAGATCTGATCCTGTCAGGGCTAAAGAACAATCAAGGTTTCTATGACAACCTCTCTGTGGTCCTTTTACCCCCAGGGCTGCTGGGGAGCCCAGGTTTCCCTTACCACAATCCTGCCATGCCAAGTCACAGGGACAGTCCACGGGTTCAGGCTTGTTCTCTGAACACCAGAGCACTTGGGAAGCACACAACCCCCTGAGAAATGTTCCCAGCCAGCCTTTGCTCCTGACATCCCACAGCTCTGTCAGGCAGGTGACAACAGAGCCAGGACTCCAATTTTTCCAGCAGCCCAGATAAACACTGGCAGCAGCGAGGGATCAGCAGGAGCCCTGATGCTGACAAGATGAAATGTTGTTCATCCCTAAATTATATTTGAATTTGGAGATTTAAGTCTTGATCTGGGATCTGAAAATACCCTGAAAATAGAATAATCTTTATGAAACAGAAATTCACTCTCCCAGCCAGCCCCAGTTGTCAAGACTTACTCCTTCTCAAAATGAGACCATCTGTCATGGAAACAGGCATCTAACTTTAACCCAGATTTGAAACTGCTGTCTTGGAGGTTTGTAAATAAATCCCAGCAACACCCCAACTGTTCTTGGGCTCACACTGAGGGGCAACATCTGCTCAAAGTAAAAAAAAAAAAAAAAATCTTGAATTTACATGAGTCACACATCAACTCATTCTGTGTAAAGACTTTGTAAAAGCAATGCCAAAAAAAAAGCTGTTGGTGTGCCAGCAATACCATGTTTACATTAAAGCCTGTCAAATACAGCCCTAAAATACTACATAAATAAGTGGAAATATTGAATGTTTTGCTGCACAATAAAATCCAAGTGTTAAACTACTACAGGTGTCTAATGGATGTTATCTTCCTCATCCTCTTCATCAGGCAGTGGCATTGTCCTCCTGACAGCCACAGCTCCTGGAGCAGAAGGTGGCTGTCATAAGTGAGCCTGCTCTGCAGCTGGAGTTGTCCTCTCCCAGCGCAGCCCTGCTGGTCTGCTGTCCTGTTTGGCAGCTCAGTGCTAAAACAGAATCTGCAAGCTGTAAAAAGTTGGTACCATTATACATCAGGCCCAGACACTAGGCTGGTTCCCTCTCCTGAGTATGCTGGCATTTCAGAGCTTTCATGATTTTTGACTTGTAGCTTTTTATAAGAGTGAAGAACTACTCTTCATCCTACATTACAAACTGGAAACTGAGGTGACACAGAGTTAGTGATTTCCTCCAATAGTAGAGGCAGACAGTGCTTTTTCCCTTCCTATTGTATTTTTTTTTTACACGCTGCAAGTCTTTCTACCTCAGATTCACAAGAGGTGGGAATAATATTTAATTTGAGCATTTTAGTGTCTCTGTGACATTTCCTAGAACCTTGTGAATGAACAAGGAGTTCTGGAGTCCAAGTTAAAAGACTATGAAATACGCTACCACTTCTACATGATTTAAAATTTGTGTGCATCATAGGGGTGTTCTGCTCACATTCTCAGGCTTGGCTCCTTCACCAGATATCAAGTCAGAAAAAGCTTTTCCTGTAATCAGCTGAGTATAAACTGTTGGATGCTTTCTTCAGTTTCGAGGGGGTTTTGCCTTACATAATACAAATGACAAATACAAAATACTGTGTATTTTGGGACAATCTTGATTCACATTTGCTACCATCCTGAATTAGGATTATTTTCCCAGCTAATGGCTGAGATTGCCTTTCTTGGATTCTCCCACTAGAGGGGCTCTCTCCCTTCCTTTAATCCCTTTTGCAAACATTCGCAGCTGATCTCATCAGCCTGTAAATACCCTTCCTTCTTACCATTCTTCAACAACTGGTAGCAGTCTCTCATTTATCCCAGCGGTCACTGCTGTCATCAGTTTTCTGAATTTCCAAGTAAGCATCTTCATCTTTTCTCCCACATAGGCATGTTCAAGGCAGTGAAGAGGAAATCCCAACACTGTCTCTAAGACTGGTTCATTTTCCTCTCCCAGCTTTAAACTCTCCCCTGTTTTAAACTTTCACTGTCATGGCTGGAAAAAGCGCCCACAGAGTGCTGGCTGCTGCTGTGCCAGAGGCACTGCTGCCTCTCACATCACCCACCTGCTCTCACAGCACACGCATTTCTCTCAGCACACCTCGGGCTATTGTCAGGCAGTCGGTGCTCTGGGGACAGGACTGTCATTCACTCTGTGCTCATGCAACACCTAAAACGGGGTTATCCTGGTGGATGCCTCGGGTTGTCGGGAACACACACAGCGAACTGCCCCTTGCAGAGCCTTGCTTTGACTGGCCTGGTGCCTTCCCACTCCCATCCTAATGCCTGCTCTTAGAAACCTCTCTAATCCCCTGGCAGGCTTTCCTCGTCCCTTTTCTTGGCACTCTCCTCACTTTGTAGACCACATTGCTTTGGCCATGTTGTTCGGCCGGTGGTGTCTCAGCACATCTCTGGCACAACTTTGTGTCCAGCCCTTATTACTTTGCCTAGAAAAAGCTGGGTGGGCACATGGCTGGGGAACAACACTGTAAAAGGAAAAATGCTCTTTCCAAAATTGAAACTGAGCTTGAGAAGCAGGCTTGAAAAATTGAATTGGCCTTTTCACCACTTGTAATTTTTTATGTTTTTATGGAGTTTCTCCCCATGGACAATAGAAGTGGATGTGTCTGCTCACCTGTCTATATTATGCTTAAGATCTGTTCCATTTTCTTGATGTAGTTTAGGCAACAATATATCCAATTTTTATATCCAACATCATCCTATTCACTCTGCAAAATCTTGTCTGGATAGATTTCATGGGGCTTCTTGAATTTATACATGATATTCCCACTTGACCAAAAAACCTGGTACTCCATACATGCACATCCTCACTGTCCCATAGCTGCTGCTTAGCATCCTGGGTTCCTGCACACCCATGATAACATGAATCCTGATGCTGTATAAAATATACAACATACAGCCAATGCTTTCTGGAAAGTCTTGGAGTCGTTGTACACAGGCTGTTCTATTCACAAACATATGTCTGATGCTTCCCAGAAGCTGCAGTTTAGGACATGTGCTGTCTGTCATTGCCAGGGTAATCCCTAAAGGCAAACTCAAGAGTACATATGGTAAATTCTCCCACTACACCTTACTTTCAGGAGTTTAGGGAATTGCATGATGCATGGACCAGCTGACACATGGATTTCACACCTTGGAAAAAGGTAAGAAGTGGCATCCTGGGCAGATGATTTTTAATGTGTATTTCAGTGTTTTTCCTCTTGACACTTTCTCTACAAGTGGAAAGTGTCAATTATTTTATCTGTTTACAGTTTTCCAATACGACCTCTAGCAAAGGTAAAATCAGTTAAGATCTGAAAATCACCCGCTAAGCACTTAACATCTGTTTCCGTCATCTGGCAGCAAACGAGCAGAAAAACACTGCTTGATGAGTGTCCGGTCTTTGAGAAGCAGCGGTGAGAATGAATCACCCTTTGCATGCCTCGCCATTCAAATGCGTCCCTGCAGGGTACGCACTGGAATAAAGATGGAAAAGTCTCCTCTCCTCCGAGCACCCACAAGGTGGTGCCATTCAATAATTTTAGAAGCAACACCACCGAGGCATTTTGGAGGAAAAACCAAGATCCAGCTCCCCTTAAGAATTACGATCTATTGTGCAAGAAACTCAGCTTTCTAAACAGTAGGCCAAGCAACTTTCATTCAGTCAATTCAAGGATCGCATCAAGGATTCTGGCTGCTACCTTGTGTCTCCTTCAGCCTCTTTCCTGTTGCAGGGTCGTGTCCACCTCTGCATGCAGCCCTAGGGACTTTATATGGGATGGGGCTGCAGCACAAAAACCCTCACAGCCCGGACGGCCTCCCTGTCAGAACACCTGTGTGTTAACCAGAGACCACCTTTAACCTCATGGCCCCAGAATAAGCACCTCAGTTTGCTTTGGATGGGTTATAAGCAGGAGGAAAGTCCCTGGCAAGGGTTAATATCAGCCTCCTGATAATTCCTGTTCCCATACAGATGCTGTTTGTTCCTCCTACAACATCATCTCCCGCTCACAGGACACACACTGTCCTCCCTTGGTGATAGACTCAGGATAACTGAATCAACACAGTGAAGAGTGGGAGCCCCTTGTTTTGGTATTAGCAGGACATCACCAGATGCACTTCCACATCAGTTTTCCCACTCCATGGAGATGGCCAGCTTATTTTCCAGCAAGTCTTGGATGAACAGAACCTTTTAAGGACTTGGAGGTTTCTTGCCTGTGTCAGATTCAGAGGAGAGGCTTAGAAGTGTACCCCTCCCTCAGCCCCTGCCTGACCCCTCTGCTCTAGGAAACCTCTCCAGGAGACTGGGGTTAGTTTCTGTAGGGTTCAGCTGGTTGGTCCCAGCCCGTAGGCTATCTCCTTCCCTTCAGGCCTTGTTCTTTGCTGAATGTCAAACTGCCTGCAAGATCAGTGGCTTCAAAATCATGTAAACAGCATATGTTTAGACATTAAAATTGTTGCTTGAGGATGCATTACTGACTGTCCTCATAAACACAAGCACCAGATTAGCAGAGCAAGAAGCTAAAACAATCTTTCAGAAGGAATTACAGCTCTTTTTTGCAGCTCTTTAACAGATTAAGTTGCTTTTCTTTCCCAGTCAACTTCATCAGAGGTACTATTCAGAATCCTAATGATATTCAGATGATAATGCAGCTGGGGGTCTTGAGAACACCTCTGCCTGTGGCTGTTCTTGACTCTATGGCCTGGAGGAATGCAGGGGAAAATTGTATTAGCACGTCCTTCAAAGGCAAGGAATTAAACTTGTTAACATTGTGGTCTAAACATTGTGTCAGTAAGTCATATGTTTACCATTAAGCAGTTGCCAGAACAACACAGGTAAATGAGCAGGAAAAGAGTTGTTTATGGCCTCAACTCCTAGTTGCTGTTTACTGGTGGAGTGTAATAATAACAAAGGAGAAGGAAACAATGGGAGACAATCTCCAAAGGTGATGCTCAGATGAAGTGTGAAGAGTCACATGTTTCAGCAAATAAAGGGAAAGAAAAGCAGAATTTAGCATTTGTCTTCCCCATGTATTTTTGCCTTCTTTTGTTATTAATTGTATGGAGATCTATAAAATCAGGAAGGGCAGGGGGATGATAAATGGTTCATTGTGCTTCCTGGTATGAGAACAAGAAACTAGCAATTAGCTAGCTCTCCACAAGCAGGAGGAAGTGGTCCTTCACACACTATGCAAGAAATACCTAAAACTCCTTGATGGAGGAGATTTTAGCTTCAAACCTTTACAGAGGTTCAAAAAGCAACGGAACAACTTCATGGGTAGAAAGAACCCATGAGTGCCTTTGACCCCAACTCCTCTCTCAGAAAGCCTGTGTGTTTTCCTGGGGAGGAGGACAGCCAGCTCTGGCAGAAGCTAGTTATTCCATACTACCTGGTGGTGGGAAGTCTGTACCTGGGTTGTGTCCAGTCTTGGTTTCCCTTCCCAGGTCAAGGGGATGTGGGGAAACTGGCATGGCCCAGTGGGGCTGTCTTGTGTTCAGGGGGCTGCAGGTTGCATCCCCTCAGAGAGCTGGAGGGAGCTGGGCTTGCTTAGGCTGGGGAGAGGTGTTTGAGAGGTGAGCTGGAGGGAGCCACAACCACCCAGCAGAGGGATACTAACAGCAGATACTCTTCAGGAGCAATGAACAATACAAGAGGTAGTATCCAAGGTTTGCTGTTTGGGAGAGCCAAGGTTGGACTTTAGGGAAGACATTTGCACTAGGAGACCTGCAGAGGGTACTTTCAGCCAATATTTCCATGACTTGATGAGCATCAGTTTCAAAACTAAACACTTGTGTTTTGCAGAAGCCCCAAAAAAAGTGGTGGGGGCTTTCTGAGAAAAATCTAGAGATAGAGAATACATCTGATAGTGTAGCTGGGAGCACCACTTTCTTGTTATCCCGATTTGTACTGACACCATTACAGGTTTTCAGTGAGAGAGTCTGTTATTTATTCACCTCACTGAAAGGCCCATTCTCAGTGTCACTGGGATGACTCTGTTCTTTGTACTGTAACAGAAGTGATGCAGTCACATCATGTTCCAATAAAGAGGCCCTGACCTCCAACAGTAGCTCCACGTGAAAGAAATGAACACCTGCTAGGAAGCTGGGTGCCTGTCATCCCAGCCTCCCTGGTGGGGCATTCACAAGCTATTTTGGACCTCAGCTACAAGTCTGCTTTCAGTTCTGCGTGACTGAACCTGTCAAACTGTGGTCCTAAAGCAGCTCACAATTTTAACATTTTTTTAATAAAACACAGGGGTGTCAATCAGAGTACCCAATCCTCTCAGCTGCCTGAGACACAGACCTAGAGCAAAATGGCCAAGATTCTCCCAAACAGTTTTCAAGGTAGAGAAAAAAACCTGAGCACAGCATGGCTGAGGGCTAAAAGTGAACATGAGAGCAGCAGTCAGCCTACACACTGCCAGCTTTTGTTCAGGCATTTGGGCTTCCTGAGGAGGATTTTAACATAGAACAGCAAGTGAGATCTGGGGACATGCTGAGGGAGTTTCTCCCAGCCACAGAGAGCATCATGAGACTCTGTTTGCTAAGGAAAATATAACAAGGGAGGAGTAAAGAGCAAAACAGAAAGATATGAAGAGTTTGGGAATGAATATATATAAGGTCAAGGATATGCTGCGGAAAGAGAAGGTAACTGTTGCTTGATAAAAAAAAGAGAGCATCAAAGGAATAACACCACCCTCTTCTAAACCTTATTTGGGGCAAATAAGCCCTGCTGAATATGTAGGGAATTGCCCCCCACCTTATGTAGAGCCCGTCTGTGTTTTATGCATCCTTCAGCCTCACTGCTAGGGTAAAACAAAAAAGCTTGTCTGTGATGCCTTGGTGATGATTTTGTGGAATCCTGTCAATTATCCACTAGGAAATATCCTCTATTCCCTTTGCTCTCTGTTAGGATGGGACCTATTTCTGTATTAAGTGTCTCAACCAACTTCAGGTAAGGGCATCCTGGAGATTAAATACTTCATAAACCTGGAATGTCCCAGAGCTTTCCCTCTGTACCTTCCTCAGCCTGACTGAGATGTTAGGATATGGGAAAGGCAGGGAGTTTTTCAGAGGAAAATATTAATGGAAAATACAGGGAAAATGGCAAATCTGCCCCTACTTCTACCCCCACTGATGCAGGAGAACTTTTGTTATATTTAACAGACCCTGTTTTATCCAGCCAGGTTTTACATTACCCAGTATTCATATTGTTTGAGATGACTCTCCATTGCTCTGGGATCACGTTGTGAAGAAGTTACCTTGGTATTATTCTCTATTTGGTTTAATCTCATGAGAACAGATGAGCCCAAGTTTAACAGTCTGCACACAAAATTTTAAGATGTGATGACTTTGGACCTGAGGCTCCCCAGGCACAGTAGCCTTGCTCTAGATCAAATGTTAAATTTCCTTAATGCCCCATGATGCTGACGGCTTTGAACTTACTTCCACATTAAGATGTCATTTCTCTTTA
>VWYE01025291.1:14617-25924 GCA_013398995.1 Alaudala cheleensis | reverse complement strand
AGCACTGTTGAAGCATTCCTGGAATTTTTTCCACGTGCAGTTCTGGGTCCTGCAGGTCTCAGTGGGAGCTGCAGGGGAGCAATCCCTGAGGGGCTGGGTGCTCCACAGGCACTGCACTCACTACTCTTCCCTGCTCTATTCCTTCTTCCCAAGGTTATTCCTAATTCCCTCTTCCCAGTATTGCTACTGAGTTGCTTTGCAGTTCAGAAAGGAGTGGGAAGAACTCGGTGTTTGCAGAAAAAAAACATTCATTCAGCCCAAGGACCTTGTGTATCCTGCAACAGCTCTGTCCCTCAGGGAGCTCCTGCTGAGCTTTAATGAAAGCACAAACAGCTTGGGGGATGACTGGGAATGCTGTTTTCCTTGCCAGTTTACACCCAAGAGCAAACCCCATGAGGATGCAGTTTGGCACTGAGGCACAGGCACCCCCATTTCTGCCAGCTGCTGCTGGGAGATGAGATTTTTGTGGGTTTAATTCCCACCACCACAACCTCAGCTACCTCCTGTTTGTGTCACATCAGCCCATTACTGGGTGCTGCTGCTCTTTGGGGTTTTTTTCAGTGAAGATGTTTCTTGGGAAGGGTTTGTGATTTGCCACGGTCCAGCTGCTTTTGGCCACTGAGCCAGGTGAGCCTCTGACCTCACCCTGCTGCCATTCGAGGTGTTCTAANCTCTTCCCTGCTCTATTCCTTCTTCCCAAGGTTATTCCTAATTCCCTCTTCCCAGTATTGCTACTGAGTTGCTTTGCAGTTCAGAAAGGAGTGGGAAGAACTCGGTGTTTGCAGAAAAAAAACATTCATTCAGCCCAAGGACCTTGTGTATCCTGCAACAGCTCTGTCCCTCAGGGAGCTCCTGCTGAGCTTTAATGAAAGCACAAACAGCTTGGGGGATGACTGGGAATGCTGTTTTCCTTGCCAGTTTACACCCAAGAGCAAACCCCATGAGGATGCAGTTTGGCACTGAGGCACAGGCACCCCCATTTCTGCCAGCTGCTGCTGGGAGATGAGATTTTTGTGGGTTTAATTCCCACCACCACAACCTCAGCTACCTCCTGTTTGTGTCACATCAGCCCATTACTGGGTGCTGCAGCTCTTTGGGGTTTTTTTTCAGTGAGGATGTTTCTTGGGAAGGGTTTGTGATTTGCCCTCCTTGGCCATCACCAGAGCCAGGTGAGCCTCTGACCTCACCCTGCTGCCATTCGAGGTGTTCTAAATTTTGAGGGCAATAGATGCCCACAAGTAAGAAGTATTTGCATCAAATGCATCAGAAATTTACTGCCCTAAGTTGGGAAGGGAAGAATGAACCAAAAATCCACTCCAGCAGTAAAATGTTTGCCCCCCACCTCTCAGATCTCAGCTAAACACCCAAATGGGGCCAGGCAAAGTGAAAACAGTGAAAACCCTCAGCAGGAAGAGCTGTGGTCCTTTGTGAGAGAACAGAAACTCCCCATGGGGCAGCTGCACTTGTGTTTTAACCAGCAGTTTTAGGCTCCAGGCTGCTCCTGCTCCCACCTTCTCCACGGCTGAGTAGCGGCTGGCCAGGTGCTTCCGCAGGTCCGCGATGTGGTGGTCACACTTCTTCATGTCCTTCTTGAAGTTCTCCCTGAAGTTCAGCAGGGGTTTCTCTACCTCACTCTGAAGCTGGAAGTGAAAACAAAGGAAGAAATGAGGAGCCAGACAGTAATTCCTGGCTCTTCACAGAACCATGGAATTGCTGAGCTGGAAAAAGCCTCCAAGATCATCAAGTCCCGTTGTTAACCCAGGGCTGCCAGGTCCCCTGGCTGCTGTGTCAGACAATTCCTGTTTGGATCCTGCAGAAAGGAGCCAGTGATCAATGCCACCCTCAAAAGGAAGCAGCAGACGAGGGAGTTCCTGGAGGAGCAGCTGCCCAAGGACAACTCTGCCCCTAAAAGTGCCACATCCACTTGTTTTTTGCACACAAACAGTGGGAAGGATTTAGAGGATGCTCCAGGAGTTTCTGTGCAGAGTTCAAGGAGAAGTAAAAGAATGGAAAAGCCCCTCTCTCTACCTGGCCTGCCTACACACACACACATCACTCCAGAGTGCATTTTTTCCTTCTGGAAAACAATACAGGAGGACAATGGGGAGCAGAAAGTATTTCACTAATGACAGCCCTGATGTGGAAGTTTGAGGCAGAGCAGTGGGTTACCAAGGCAGCAGCTGGTTGCCTGAGTAACCTCTGCTGAATTGCTTACAAATGGTGCAGAGCTGTAATTTTCCTCCAGAACATGGCTGTTGTGCTGAGGTATCTGCCACTGCACTGAACTTGAACACCCACAGAGGTTAACAGAAAGTAACACGTGGTGGAAAAAACCCAGATAAATACCAGGACTTGTAAAAGAAATCTCCTTGGGTATCACTTGAGATAAAACCCAAAAATAACATGATGTTCCCAGCAGACTTTTGAGAAAGGCTAATGATACAAAAAAGAGCCAGAGTTCTGGTTCTCTTCCTTCCAGACAGATGGAGTAGATTCTTGTTGAGAAGCCAAATATTACTTTTCATTTCTTCCTTTGCAGGAGTAAAGTGTACAAGCACTAGTTAAATTTATTGGCTGGAACACAGAGCTCAGGTGAACAACATCTAGAATCAGTTTTAGTTCTTTTTCATGGAAAAATTAAGGCTAGATGTGTTTTAATTTACTCATCAGGTAGACTAAAAAAACTGATTTTGGGAGGAAAACTGGACAGAGTTTCAGTAAGTTTGTTCACCAACTTATTAATCTGAACTACATGCATGTGTATTTTCCCCCACTAACATGCACTGAAGGAAGAGGCCCACCAATTCAGGGCAAAAAATCTTTTGAAAAGAAAGAACCATTTACCTTGGAAGAAAACTTGAGATGAACCTCTGCTTCATCAGCTAAACTCTTCTTGAGCTGAGCCCAAGCTTCTCCCAGCGTGCTGCAGGAAGAGAGGGACAATGATCAGTCTCCCTCCCTGTGGGATCTGTCAGACAAATCTGGCACAACACTTTGTACCACATCCTGATCAGCAAAACCATGGAAAAGGGTCACAAAAATCTGAGAGAACAAACAACCTTTGTGAGCAGGGCAGAATTGTGTTGGCATTGTTTGCAGCAGATCTTTGAAAGCACAGTTGATGACAATCTCCACTTAGAGAGATGGCAGAGCCTCCATAAGCAAAATCCTTCAGCATCTTATCCTCACCAAAACAAAGCTCCCTCCAATGCAGTTCTTCCACTGCCTCTTCTACTTTCCACACTACTTCAGAGAACAGACTGTCACATCAGGTGAGAAGTCCTGGAGAAACTTTTCAGCACTTGAATTTTTCTCCATCATCTTTTTCTTTCAGATAATTTCCAGGACAGTGGCAGCTGAGGCACACTCCGGCCTCTAAGACAGCCTAGACTCCTCTTTAAGCATCATAACCAAAACTATACTGTCCCCAGCACAGTGGCTGAACTGGGAACAGGTTATTTTGTATCAGACACTCTTCTGCATATTTCAATGTGATTGCCTTTTTAGACAACAGCATGAAGTTGTTGATGAATAAGCTTGTGATTCACTATAGCCAGATCCTTCTCCCACAAACTGTTATGTAACTGCATCTTTCACATCCTGTGGAAGCATAAAACCCGCTTTTTTCAGTTAATTTCTTCATTTTAACACAAGAATTCTGAATTGCAACCTTTTCTTCAAATTTCACATCCCAACCCTCCTAGCTCTGTCACATCTCTGACTGCAGTAAATCATCAATTCTNATTTTTTTTTCAGTTAATTTCTTCATTTTAACACAAGAATTCTGAATTGCAACCTTTTCTTCAAATTTCACATCCCAACCCTCCTAGCTCTGTCACATCTCTGACTGCAGTAAATCATCAATTCTTCTATCATAGGTTGTTCATTACAAAAACATTTTAAAACCCCCTGGACTGAGGACAAAACCCTTTGGGATCTCATTCCACATTCTGCAGTTTAGTTTTTGTAAGCAGTGGGTTTTTCCTAGTTTTTTGCACATTAGGCTTTATTTAGGCCACCATTTCTCTTGTCTGCCTACGAGAATCTCCTATCACAAAAAGCAAGACTAAATTAAGAGCTGTGATGCTTGACCTACTCTCTTACTCCATCACTGAAGGAATTTTAGGTTGCCTTGGTATTGTTCTCTATGGATATAAACAATTGCTCATCACCTCAGTTTTCCCCCCAAGTGAAAGTTTGATGGTTTATTCTGCCACTTTGCCAAGGTTAAATAAAGCTGAGTGATCTCCAGTTCCTGGCTCCTCCCTTTCCAAGGATAATGAGATTTGACTGTTCCTGATAGCCTGAAAAATCACCTGTCATCTGCAATCTCACACTAATGATCTGTCACCTCTGATGCTGCTGCAAGGACCTGAGCCCTCAAATATGGTGTTCATCAGCTGAACAACTCAGACACACCTACAGAAGTGCTCCCAAGATTTCTCCTTCCCTGAGGGCCTCTCCCACTGCCCACTTCCCACTGACACTAACCCTGACTGATGCAGGAAGAGCAGCACTGGACAGTGCTTTCAGCTCCATGCACTCTACATTTCCAGTTCCCTACTTCAACATTTCTTAGGCTTGAGTGCTCATTCCCTCTCTTTTCACCTGCTCTGCCCCAGTTTCCTTCCCCTTCGTTTTTCCAGCCATTCCCTCCTTCTCCCACTGGGGGTAGGAGCAAGTGGAAGGAAGATGTGGAAGAAAAAGCTTTGCTGGGATCAGGTGAGCATCCACCCCTGAGGAGAAAGGACAGAAACCATTGCCACTGCAGGTGCTCAGGGCAGTAACAGCCCAGTTATCCTCTTGCCATTGCTGTCCTTGCCTCCTGGAAGCTGAAAAAACACCTCATGCAGCTTCAGTGCTGGCAGAAACACACTGTGCCAAAGCCATGATCATTTCCAACTCTGGCTTTCAGTGCTTAGAGGGTTTGTGGTGAAACAGGCTGAGCTACCAAGTTCTGATCCTTCAGGAGTGGTGCCTTTGCAGTATCACTGAAGAACTGCAGTTCAGCCTGACCTGCACTGCCTAATGTCTTCTTAATAACTCCCCAAGTGTGAAAATGTTGGGAATAAGAAGCAGCCTGCTGCTTTTCTTGAAGGGCCAGAACCCTGATGAGAGGAGACTTCTTTATCCTCCCTCTTGTCTGTATTGTACCAGCATTGACCTTACACATCTACCCTCAGTAGTGTATATATATATATATTCTATATATTCTTCCATTTTCAGTTTAGCTTAGTACACATGCTAATCCTGGCAGGAACTAGTCCTGGTTACAGCAAGGACAGCACATAAATCTGATTGGAAAAGCAGCATTTTATGCATATATTCCTAAAAAACTTCTCATTAACAGCCTAAAAAAAACCACCCCAAACAAACAACTCCAAAGCAATTCCACCTTCCCCAACATGCCCAGGGTGCTAATCTAAATAAACCTCTACTCAACAGGAGAGAGCTGGGGAAAATTACATGTACCTGCGTGGGAGAAATGCCTTTTATATTAAAATTTGTCTTCTGTGAGAGTCACAGAGACACACTTACCCTTCTTCCTGAGCAGCCAAGGAATTCTGAGACAGTTTGGACAGGTTCTTAGCATATTCCTCCTCAATCTTTATCCTACACTCACATACACACAGAGAGAAAATAAAAAGACAGCAGTAAGTAAGCTTTAAGGCAGAAACCCACACACATAATTTGAAGAAATTCTCTGCATTTTAACAGATTTTGCCACAGGAATTTTCCTTTCAGTCTCCAGGGCTTGGCAGCACCAGTTTGATGAGCCGTCTTCTCCCCCCATATGCTAAAAATGCAGAGGCAAGAGCAGGGCTCCATGCAGGATGGCATGTGAGACAAAATTAGCTGGAGAAGCTACAGTTCTGGAGAGCAAATAACAAGGACAGAGTGTTTCTGCTGTGCAACACAGGCTGTCTGCAAAACCAGCAGCACGTGGTGAAGTCCTCTGTGAAATGTGAGGCTGCACATCCTTGAGGCAAAAATGAAGGAATGGGTCGAGCCAGGAAAAATCCAAATGAGATTTGGGGGGGGTGGGGGCTGAAGAGCACCTTTCTTAGGGACACCAAATGCTTCCTGCTCTCTGTCAGGGGTGGCAAAGCATGGCAGAGATGTGGCAGCAGCTTCTGTCACCAGCAGGTGGCTGGTGCAGGAGCATCCTCTCATTGTCCCCACTCATTGCCCTGTCCTTGCCTTCACCCACAGGAACAGGAGCTGAGCTTGGCAGAGGCAGGGGAGCAGAGGAGGAAAGGTGCTGGGAATGCCTGCAGGGAGGAGGAGGAGGATTGCAGCAGTGCAGTGAGGGGACACTGCTGACAGCCCAGCAGAGAGGGATGGGCAGCTGCTGGTGCAGAGGTGATGGGCATCGTGTCTGAAACCACCTTCCCTGACTTCTGCTGCCACTGAAACAATGGCAGCAACTGCTTCCAGCTCTGGCCCAGGCTCCAGGATTTTTTTTCAGGGATTTGAAGTGTTACTTGTACTGCAAATGGATGGCACTTTAAAAGGACAGACTGCCTGGCAAGGAGGAACATCAATAAAAGATAAAAACAAAAAAGGTGAAATGTCTATTGTGAAGAACTCCAAAACTGTTCTACCCCAGCCTGCGTCCNAAAAATAAAAAAGGTGAAATGTCTATTGTGAAGAACTCCAAATATAAGAAATAAACTGTTCTACCCCAGCCTGGCTTTCTGTCACCATCCATAGCCAAAAGGGGCTAAAAACCAAGATAAGCCTCAAAGAAGGGAAAAAAAATCTGCCTCTTGACCCAGCCTGATATAAACACACTGCAGGCTCTGGATTGTGGTGACTGTGGAACACAAAAATGCCAGAACTCTTGAGTCCATTTTCAGACATCCACGTGGCTGTTTGGCAGTAATTCCACCTTCCTAACAAAAAAAAGCCACGAGTTCTTGTTTCCCCTCATTTGTTTGAAAACTTTCATGATTTCACTCCCTTTATAGTCAAAAGCATTAAAGATTTGAAGTGCATTTTGACCCATACTCTGCTGACTTTACCAGTTCTAGCTGACCTCTGGGTGTTTATTTTCCTGTTCCCTTTTCCTTTTTTAAAAGTACTTTGTGTGCCCTCACTCAAGTCATTTCAGCCATGACATTTTATGGTGGATGAAGAAAAACTAGAGAGAGGCAAAGATGATCTGATGTGACTGCCATGCAAGAAGGAACTAAATAGATGAAGACAACAGGGGGAGCAGGGAGAAAAGGTGGCAGAGGAAATCTGACAGGCAGCTCCTCAACTGCCACTGTGGGACACTGACTGGGAGTCTTTTTACACTGTTCCTTCAGATTATTATTATTATCAGACAACAGAAGAATAATTACTTTTCCTGTAGTGCACAGACTGCAGAAAAATTGGTGGATGCAAAAAAAAATTGCAATTCCACAAACTGCTGCAGACAAACATGAAAGGTGCTGGATCTGCTGCACATGGCAGGAGCTAAATAATCTGCTATTTAACTTACATTTTCTTTATTATATATATTTATTATTATAAATATTTATATAGATAATAAACTATGTCTATTTATTATATATATTCTACTTTATGATATATATACTTTATTATATATAATTTATTATATATTATTTCTTTCTTATTTTAACGTACATTTTCTTTACATGGCACTGCTTAATTTAAAAATGAGTAAGACACTGTTCCTTTGCTAATGAAACCCTGCTTCTTATACCTGGTGCTTCTCAGGGCAGTCTGCAGATTTTTTTGGCTGTTTTGGAGTCCTTTCCTGAATGCAAATACTGCACCTTATTTTCAATTTTGATTTGAAGTAATACCTTCTTTCACATCAACACCCTGGATTTTTCAGTTCAGTATATTTATAAATTACTTTCCTCCCTTTCTTGAGGTCTCTCTTACTGAAAGTCAAAGACTATTTGACTTTTATAAGCCTTATGCAGTTTAACATATTTCAGGAATATCTAAATTGGGAAAAAAAGTGCAATAAATATTTAATTTGACAACCAAGTGCTCGTTACCTTTCTCGAACAAACTCTGCCATTTCCTTCTGCATTTGTTTCCCTTTCAGTTGCTTTTGAAGAAGAATTTCAAATCCTGATACTGTGTTGTTCCCTTGGGAGTCCTTCTTATCTGCCTGAAAGAAACAGAAGGAAGTTGAACAGAAAGCTCTGGTGGGACAGGGTGGGCTTTAATCTCCTTCCAATCCAAGCCAGTTTGGGATTCTGGGATTCTGTCCCCTTCCAGCTGCACTGCCCTATTGCCTGTGGTATTTTGAGATAANTCCTTGCCTTCACCCACAGGAACAGGAGCTGAGCTTGGCAGAGGCAGGGGAGCAGAGGAGGAAAGGTGCTGGGAATGCCTGCAGGGAGGAGGAGGAGGAGGAGGATTGCAGCAGTGCAGTGAGGGGACACTGCTGACAGCCCAGCAGGGAGGGATGGGCAGCTGCTGGTGCAGAGGTGATGGGCATCATGTCTGAAACCACCTTCCCTGAGTTCTGCTGCCAGCTAAAAACAACTGCTTCCAGCTCTGGCCCAGGCTCCAGGATTTTTTTTCAGGGATTTGAAGTGTTACTTGTACTGCAAATGGATGGCACTTTAAAAGGACAGACTGCCTGGCAAGGAGGAACATCAATAAAAGATAAAAATAAAAAAGGTGAAATGTCTATTGTGAAGAACTCCAAAACTGTTCTACCCCAGCCTGCGTCCCTGTCACCATCCATAGCCAAAAGGGGCTAAAAACCAAGATNCAGGAACAGGAGCTGAGCTTGGCAGAGGCAGGGGAGCAGAGGAGGAAAGGTGCTGGGAATGCCTGCAGGGAGGAGGAGGAGGATTGCAGCAGTGCAGTGAGGGGACACTGCTGACAGCCCAGCAGAGAGGGATGGGCAGCTGCTGGTGCAGAGGTGATGGGCATCGTGTCTGAAACCACCTTCCCTGACTTCTGCTGCCACTGAAACAATGGCAGCAACTGCTTCCAGCTCTGGCCCAGGCTCCAGGATTTTTTTTCAGGGATTTGAAGTGTTACTTGTACTGCACTTTAAAAGGGCAGACTGCCTGGCAAGGAGGAACATCAATAAAAGATAAAAATAAAAAAGGTGAAATGTCTATTGTGAAGAACTCCAAATATAAGAAATAAACTGTTCTACCCCAGCCTGGCTTTCTGTCACCATCCATAGCCAAAAGGGGCTAAAAACCAAGATAAGCCTCAAAGAAGGGAAAAAAAATCTGCCTCTTGACCCAGCCTGATATAAACACACTGCAGGCTCTGGATTGTGGTGACTGTGGAACACAAAAATGCCAGAACTCTTGAGTCCATTTTCAGACATCCACGTGGCTGTTTGGCAGTAATTCCACCTTCCTAACAAAAAAAAGCCACGAGTTCTTGTTTCCCCTCATTTGTTTGAAAACTTTCAGGATTTCACTCCCTTTATAGTCAAAAGCATTAAAGATTTGAAGTGCATTTTGACCCATACTCTGCTGACTTTACCAGTTCTAGCTGACCTCTGGGTGTTTATTTTCCTGTTCCCTTTTCCTTTTTTAAAAGTACTTTGTGTGCCCTCACTCAAGTCATTTCAGCCATGACATTTTATGGTGGATGAAGAAAAACTAGAGAGAGGCAAAGATGATCTGATGTGACTGCCATGCAAGAAGGAACTAAATAGATGAAGACAACAGGGGGAGCAGGGAGAAAAGGTGGCAGAGGAAATCTGACAGACAGCTCCTCAACTGCCACTGTGGGACACTGACTGGGAGCCTTTTTACACTGTTCCTTCAGATTATTATTATTATCAGACAACAGAAGAATAATTACTTTTCCTGTAGTGCACAGACTGCAGAAAAATTGGTGGATGCAAAAAAAAATTGCAATTCCACAAACTGCTGCAGACAAACAGTGAAAGGTGCATACANTGGCAGAGGAAATCTGACAGGCAGCTCCTCAACTGCCACTGTGGGACACTGACTGGGAGTCTTTTTACACTGTTCCTTCAGATTATTATTATTATCAGACAACAGAAGAATAATTACTTTTCCTGTAGTGCACAGACTGCAGAAAAATTGGTGGATGCAAAAAAAAATTGCAATTCCACAAACTGCTGCAGACAAACATGAAAGGTGCTGGATCTGCTGCACATGGCAGGAGCTAAATAATCTGCTATTTAACTTACATTTTCTTTATTATATATATTTATTATTATAAATATTTATATAGATAATAAACTATGTCTATTTATTATATATATTCTACTTTATGATATATATACTTTATTATATATAATTTATTATATATTATTTCTTTCTTATTTTAACGTACATTTTCTTTACATGGCACTGCTTAATTTAAAAATGAGTAAGACACTGTTCCTTTGCTAATGAAACCCTGCTTCTTATACCTGGTGCTTCTCAGGGCAGTCTGCAGATTTTTTTGGCTGTTTTGGAGTCCTTTCCTGAATGCAAATACTGCACCTTATTTTCAATTTTGATTTGAAGTAATACCTTCTTTCACATCAACACCCTGGATTTTTCAGTTCAGTATATTTATAAATTACTTTCCTCCCTTTCTTGAGGTCTCTCTTACTGAAAGTCAAAGACTATTTGACTTTTATAAGCCTTATGCAGTTTAACATATTTCAGGAATATCTAAATTGGGAAAAAAAGTGCAATAAATATTTAATTTGACAACCAAGTGCTCGTTACCTTTCTCGAACAAACTCTGCCATTTCCTTCTGCATTTGTTTCCCTTTCAGTTGCTTTTGAAGAAGAATTTCAAATCCTGATACTGTGTTGTTCCCTTGGGAGTCCTTCTTATCTGCCTGAAAGAAACAGAAGGAAGTTGAACAGAAAGCTCTGGTGGGACAGGGTGGGCTTTAATCTCCTTCCAATCCAAGCCAGTTTGGGATTCTGGGATTCTGTCCCCTTCCAGCTGCACTGCCCTATTGCCTGTGGTATTTTGAGATAAGTGGCTTGACCTACATCCTCCCTATTTCCTCAGCAAATCCATCTCCTGAGAACTGTCCTTGCCTTTCTGGACACTCCTCTGATGTCCAGCCACCTCTCACACTGCTCAGATGTTTCCAGGAGATCCTCACTGGCATCCCCTGGAACACATTTTATCTCAGCCCAAATTCTCCTTTACCTTGCACCACAAATCAGGCTATTTATGCCACGTTCTTGGAAGCTCTGGAGCTGCATGTGGCATGTGGCTGGCTGCCTACTTACCCAGAAATAATCACAGTAGCTCCACTCTGAAGGTTTCAGCAACTGCTGCTCTGGCATTACGTCAGGGTGGGGGAAAGTCACACAGTTGATCTGT
>VWYE01025291.1:0-14544 GCA_013398995.1 Alaudala cheleensis | reverse complement strand
TTAACTTACATTTTCTTTATTATATATATTTATTATTATAAATATTTATATAGATAATAAACTATATCTATTTATTATATATATTCTACTATATGATATATATACTTTATTATATATAATTTATTATATATTATTTCTTTCTTATTTTAACGTACATTTTCTTTACATTACATGGCACTGCTTAATTTAAAGTGAGTAAGACACTGCTCCTTTGCTAATGGAAACCTGCTTCTTATACCTGGTGCTTCTCAGGGCAGTCTGCAGATTTTTTTGGCTGTTTTGGAGTCCTTTCCTGAATGCAAATACTGCACCTTATTTTCAATTTTGATTTGAAGTAATACCTTCTTTCACATCAACACCCTGGATTTTTCAGTTCAGTATATTTATAAATTACTTTCCTCCCTTTCTTGAGGTCTCTCTTACTGAAAGTCAAAGACTATTTGACTTTTATAAGCCTTATGCAGTTTAACATATTTCAGGAATATCTAAATTGGGAAAAAAAGTGCAATAAATATTTAATTGGACAACCAAGTGCTCGTTACCTTTCTCGAACAAACTCTGCCATTTCCTTCTGCATTTGTTTCCCTTTCAGTTGCTTTTGAAGAAGAATTTCAAATCCTGATACTGTGTTGTTCCCTTGGGAGTCCTTCTTATCTGCCTGAAAGAAACAGAAGGAAGTTGAACAGAAAGCTCTGGTGGGACAGGGTGGGCTTTAATCTCCTTCCAATCCAAGCCAGTTTGGGATTCTGGGATTCTGTCCCCTTCCAGCTGCACTGCCCTATTGCCTGTGGTATTTTGAGATAAGTGGCTTGACCTACATCCTCCCTATTTCCTCAGCAAATCCATCTCCTGAGAACTGTCCTTGCCTTTCTGGACACTCCTCTGATGTCCAGCCACCTCTCACACTGCTCAGATGTTTCCAGGAGATCCTCACTGGCATCCCCTGGAACACATTTTATCTCAGCCCAAATTCTCCTTTACCTTGCACCACAAATCAGGCTATTTATGCCACGTTCTTGGAAGCTCTGGAGCTGCATGTGGCATGTGGCTGGCTGCCTACTTACCCAGAAATAATCACAGTAGCTCCACTCTGAAGGTTTCAGCAACTGCTGCTCTGGCATTACGTCAGGGTGGGGGAAAGTCACACAGTTGATCTGTTAAAAAAAATAAAAAAAAAGCTAATAAAAAAGGAGAGTTAGACAGTAATGAAATTTAGCTGTTAATAAGAAATATGTAAATAAAAAGTTATATCCATGTGCTTCCCATCAGAAAATCCGCAGTGAGTGCATGCCAGTGAAGAAAAATTGGTTGTTGCATGGAAACAGCAGCAAAGTACTCCCAGAATGGCACTCTCTGCAAGCAGGAGTGCTGCCTCAGAGGGAAATAAACTCCCCATTTCACACGAGGAAAACCTGCTGGATTTGGAAAGCACCACGCAGGGAGTTCTCCCAGGTCCCTTAAAACTGTGGTAAAAAACCTGATGTGAAACACCCCGAGCACAGAAACACAGTGACACCAGAGAGCACTGCAGGCACTACCAGTGCAAAACTGGCTGTGCCAGTCTCCTGCAGGATGACAAAAAAGAGGAATGTTTTTTTCTGTGCACAGCCCTTCAATCTATCTCTAAGACCTCTTCAGATGGAAGTGATGCTCTGTGTAAAAAAAGAGCAGGGGCTCTCTGGAGTCAGTGAACCTTCAGTGTGCAGAAGCCACAGAGATCTGTCAGACAGGGCTCATCACACGGTCATTAAACAGCAGAAAAAAGTCCTGGCACTCATTAAGTTCTCCCAGTGGAACAACTGAGCCTGATCACAGCACAGTGAAGGCAATGAGCACCACAGCTACTGCAGAACAACCCTGGACACAGCCAAGCCTTTCAGAGGAAACACCAGCAGGAGTCAGAGCTCACTGCCAGTTTGTAATGCTCACCCCAAATCCCTGCAGGGCAGGAACCCTAAAATCAGTCCCTCTCAGGGTCATGGCAACACTGAGAGCACTTGGGTATTAATCAAGGAGATATTGAGGATGGGAGAGTCCCAGATGTAACTGCACTGGGGTGGGGGTTTGTTTGGGATCAGTTAATGCTCACAGGAAATCCACACACAAATCTGTGGGCAGGGTTAGCACAGCTGCAAGGGCAGACCCAAAGGCAGGGCTTACACTGTGAGTCTGCCTCTGGGCTATTCAGAGAGGATCAGAAAGGATGTGGCTGCTGACACAGCTCAATCCCACCGTGCCAGAGCAGAGCAGACAAAACCTTCAGCTGACACAAGGCTGCTCCTACAAACCCACACTGGTTCTGCTGCCTCTGCCCAGGCTGCAGGTTCAGCAGCCTCCTGGAACAGTGCAAGAGCTTGCTCCACATCAATCACTCTGCCCAGAGCTTGCCAAGTCCATCCCAAAGCAGGCTGAGGACCCCTGTACCTGTGGTGTCTTTAGCTGTCACCTCAGCTAGATCCTAAACCATGTGTCCAGTCAGAACCAGCACATCCAACCAGAGCCAGCACCTCCAGAACAAGTGCCAGCCTCCAGCCAGAGGCAGAACATCCAACCAGAGCCCTCACCTCCAAGCAGTGCCAGCCTCCACTGGCCACAGGGTCCCAGCCACAGACAGCCCTGCAAACACCTTCCCTGTTCCCCTGTGCTCCCCATCAGAGGAGTCATGCACCAGGAGTTCCAGAACACCAGCTCAGTTCAGAGCAGCATGGCCATGGACCAGCTGCACCTCCCAAGTGTATTCTGCAGGCTGTAACAGAAGTCTGGGATCCACAGAATCATAGAAATAGAGAATATATTGAGTTGGATCATTGCATGGTGGCACTGAGCACCAGGACAGGGAGGTGATCGGCAGGGAGGGGCACAGGAGTTGTATCCTGCAGCTTACAAATCTGCAAAGAGAAACAACATGGGAAATTCCCATTCCCTGCTAAAGGCAGTGCCTGATTCACAAAAACTCATTCTGTGTCAGCTGGAAGCTGCTGATTAAAAATGTGACAGTGAGTGTCAATGTCCTGAAGCAACAAGCACAGAGTCACTGGGAATGTCAAGGCTGGACTGGTGGCAGTGTCCCACTGCAGTGGGCAGAACTCCAGGAGTGCAGCAGGAATTAACAGTGAATATGCACATCAGCAGGTGGTGAAAGTAGGGTTAATCCACGTGTTTCTCAAAGTTTTAGGAATAAATCAAAAGATTCTTCATTTCTCTGAAGACTGAATTGTTGGGAAATGATGCTGAATTGTCTGGAAAGAGTCATGAGGCCATTTGGGTCTAGTATCACTTTTAAAAGGGAACTGGTGCCAAAACCAAAAAATCAGAAATGCAGAAGCCTTTATAATCTTAAAAAAAAAAAAATCATGGTAAACAGAACTTTACAGAACTTACACCTTTTACACAAAGTGCCACCAGGGGACAAAAACATTTTCAAAAGTCTAGAAATATTACTGAAAATTACATATGGCTACATAGGTAATCTTGTGATCTTTCTTTCCTTTCATTACCTCAGATTTCTTGTACTTAAGAGCTCTTGGATTGGTATTTCCCAGTATTTCTAGAAACTGTCAGGATTTGCCAGCAGGAGGGGAACACCAGGCTGGCACTGAGCAGCAGTGGTGTGATGGTGTGGCACTCACCCCTCCCAATCCTCCCTCTGAAATGCTCCTTTTTCTTGCTTCTAAAAGCAAAGAGAGATGGGAAAAAAAAGCACTCTGCTTCAGCAGCTTGGTCCCACTGACGAGCTGAGTGATGCTAAGGACATCTTGTGCAGCTGTGCCCATGTCCCCAACATCACACAGCTCCATCAGTGCCATGGACAATGACACAAACACCCTGCCCTCACTAATTCGGAGAGACCACACTCTGCTCACCTCCCTGAGAGCTGCCTAGGCTCCAAATCCCAACCTGTGGCAGTGTGGATATCCTAACAATATCCTAACAATGCTGACTCGCCAGCAAGGCCCAACAAAAGCTTGCAGAAGGTGACTATTACAGCTTTAATTGCCAGTAAGAAACAAAACAAATTAAAACATGTCTCTCAGATAATGATGCATTCACAGAACATGAAGAGAAAACAAGGTGTGATGACCTGCATTGCATTCCCAGAAGCTCCACTGGGACAGCTGAGCTGATAATCAGCCTTACCATGATATTAAGTTCTTATGCAGGCTCTTCATCAAAATAATGGCTGTTGTCAGCTGGCAACAAAGCAAAATTAATAACAATACAGCAGCAGGGCAAAACCCCAAGGAAGAGCTGAGCAAACCTGCCAGAGGACAGCAGCTTGGCTTTCCAGCTGCCACTGGCCATGAGTGGCACCAGAAAACCTGTCTGAGAGTCACTGGATCACAGAGGACAGAAGGTACAGGGTCAGGGAAGGAAAAAACCATGGTGACAAACAAAGCTTGGTGGAGGACACACACAGAGGAGCAGCACAAATTGATGCTTTTCTCTTGACAAGCTCAGTGGATTAAAATACTTTTGCCTGTGCACTATAAATGCAATTATACTCTTTAACAGCTGAATATTCCAGCTCCTATTTCCCACGAGTACATTGGCAGTCAAGGCAAAATGAGCTGTTTATGTTGTAGGTGGCTCTTAATTACATCTGAGACACAAAAGGGTGACAGAGGAGGAACAGACCCAGGGGCCAGGTGAATGCACAGGATTTGCACAGGAGCAACAAACTTGGTTGGGTTGGACGTGCACATTAATCTCCTGGATTTCGGAGTCTCTACAGGCTTTGAAGTCACTGCCACCACTCACCAGTAATTGAGGCATTGCCAAGCAACGTGAATAAAACAAGAATAATTTGATCAAAGCTTAGATAATCAACTACATGCTTATTACATCAGACTCAACATAAATAAATGAGCAGAGAGCGGGCAAACTTACTGTGCCATGCTAAAGGGACTAAAGCAGGAAAACATTTTTGCTTATTTCTTCAACTTAAAAATGCACATTATTCTTCTGATTTCTACACATTCACAGCACCTTAAACACAGAAGAGATGGGCCAGATTGCCTCACTTGAGTGTCTTTACAATTTGAGCTGAGATCCAAAAAGTACAACACCCAACTCCACTCAGTGAGCTCACGTGGCAAAGGGAACTCTTTGGGTAAAAACACCAAATGCAAAGGCTGGAGAAGATCTCACAAGAGCTCGGGCAGCCTGAACTCTCCCCGGACAGGGAAGCCCAGAAATGCCTAGGCTATGTCTGGGAAGCTTCAACTCCATGAATTTGCCCTGGGCTTTAGCTCTGGTAGGGTGATGCTGCAGCTAAGGTACCACAGAAGGGAAGAACAGACAACTCAAATACTTTCTGTTAACAAATCCACTGATTCCTTCCTAATTCAAAGTGAAGATTCTGCCAGAAGAGTGGAGGAGCAGAGATTCTCCAGGCCCCTGCCAAAGCAGGGCTTTTCTGACAGTATCTCCCACACAGCCAGCCCCAGGGCAGAGGGGGAGCTGTGCAGCCTCATGCTGTGCTCATCACAACCCTGCGTGTGTCACACTGGGTCAGACACAGAGCACAGCAGCAGGAGCTCCCAAGTTCCTGTGCACAGGCTGCCCATCTTCCCTTCACGTGTTCATTGGTGTGTCCAGCAGAGGCACTCCAAACACCAGCATTTTCCAAATCCTGCACTATCCTAACAAGGATTTTTAAGAAAGAAACCCAGGCTCAGAAATACTTTACAATAAGGCAGCTTTCCTGCTCTTCCAATCTCTGTTCTTCAGGTGATATGCCCCGACCATTCTCCATTTAACTCTCCCTCACCTATTGGAAATGAACTCCAGTTTCCACAGACAACTCATGGCCAGAGACTTCAGGAATCAGCCAGCAAACCATCCAGCCTTAAAGCAGTGAGTGCACCTTGAAATCCATTGTAAAACCAGCACAGAGCACACACCTGCAGTTTCATATCTGACACACCCACCTGGAGTTTCTCTCCCAAAGAAGATGAAAGACCATGTCAATAACATTCACTGACCAAAGAGAAAACACCAGATTATTCTTGTTGTTTGCACACAGATGGGAAATACTCCAGCTCCACTTGCCTTTCTAGAAGCTGTGCTACTTAATGCCACTTGGATGCAGAGGAGGCAGATGCATCCTGAGGAAGATGCTCCCACTCCTCTGCTGAAGGCAATGACGCAGCAAGAGCCTGGCTGGACATCACCTGATGTCTGCAGCTTGTGTGCCACAGGATTTCGGTTTGCAGGGAGCTTTCCTGGACCAAAAGCCTTGAAAGGAATCACAGAATTCTCCTCTGCAAGAAGAGGTTCTGCCTGAGCACAGCTACAGACCAAGGAGACGCATCTGACAGCAAGTTGAGGACATGCCCTGCAGCTCTGCTCACCAGAACATCCCCACGTCAGCTGGAGTGGCACTGAGCAAACAGAACTTCCTAGGAGACAGCAAAAACACTTCCACGGCTTTCCAGTTTACACTCCATATGAGATTTATTTTTCACAATGCTGCCTTGATGGAGGCAATGGCTTGGAGCAAACAGCTGTTAAAATTAGCTTATTATTTTTGTCTATCTGATTCATCGTGCTTTGAAAGCTTTGGGCTCGTGCTGGAGAAACGCACAGCCAGTGACCCTGACATAACACACAGCTTTTTGCTTTGCAGATGTTACCTGATGGCACACGGGCCAGCAAATATGGAAATCCACCCTCAGAGAACAGCCTGAGTCCTCAGCCCTGCAAGCAGCAGGGATTGCAAAAAAACAAGCACTGCTCTTGTGCTCATGCAGCCCAGTGCAAGCCACCCTGTGTGACCATGTCTGGTCCCTCTGGACACGATGTTCAGCCCATGATTTACCTCAAACCCCCCCAGTTGGGGCTTCATTCAAGGGCTGGGACACATCTCCTGCCCCAGCCACCACAGCCCTGGAACAGCTGATTCTCCCAGAAATCTGCAAAGATGTCTGAACACACAGATTTATACTTGCTTCAAAGCACACCACACTGTCAACATACCAATTAACAGTACTAACATTGCTAACAACCCATTTTATAACTAAAACACTGATTGAAGTGGTTTTTTTTCAAAAACTGTTGAAGGTTTCCCCCTCCTGCCCCAGAACACTGTACCCTGGTCTCTGTCACCAGGAACCCATCCTGCTAAGGAATAAATCTGCAGGCTGCACGTGACAATGCAGACAACAATCTCCTCCTCGTAGTAACATTAAGAATGTATAATATTAAATTATTCCTTTTGTTCTCAGGGACTTGATACCCTGCCAATTCTTGCAGCTGCAAGTATGGCTGTTGCCTCTCCTTTATTGCTGAAAATTAATTTATCTGTTCCTTTCTTCTGATTTCCATTTAAATAAAACTTTCTATTATTAGCCACTTTCATTCATCTATTTTGATTTCCTTTCTGGTTTTAATCATCTGTCTGCACTGAAGAGCCCATAAGTGCTAATTGTGTTCCCGATGAGGTCACCAAGCAAACAGAGATACATCATCCAACTGAGAACATTTCCATTCATAACACACAATCACAGAATAGTTCAGGGTGGAAGGAACATTAAAGGCCCTCGTTAATTACATTAAAGCAGGGACACCTTCCAGTATCTCAGGTTGCTCCAAACCCCATCCAACCTGGCCTTGGACACTTCCAGGAATTCAGAGGCAGGCACAGCCTCTCTGGGCACCCTGTGCTAGGGCCTCCCCACCCTCACAGAGAACAATTTCTTCCTACTATCTAATCTAAATCTCCTTTCTTTCTATTTAAAACCACTGTTGTCTGCCCTGTCACTACATGTTCTTGTAAAAAGTCTCTTCATTGAGTCAGTTATTTTCAATAATAAAAGCTGAAAGTAAATGTAAGATGAGGGTAAGATTAACTTCACACTGAAATATAAAACTTTTGCCTGTACTTTCCACCAGAAATCTTTACTTGGACACTCAGGGACAAGAAACCTTCCTGAGACCTCAAATAGAGATTGAGGAAAAAAAAGATCCTGCTCTGTCTTTCAGTACTTCTCTCAGTACAGACGCTGTTGTGGAGGGGAGATGATCAGATCAGGAAGTTTTTTCAGGACACCTGAAAAGGTTTTTCAGGTTCACAGTCCGAGGCACCTCTTAAGGCACCGCGTTCCCTCCCGCTCACCCTGGAACCACCATTATTCAATGGAAACCCGCGCCGGGACCCCAACGCAGGGCAGAGATCCCAAACCCCTCCGTGGCTTTACCGGCGTTTGAACACCACAACGCCGCACGGGGAGGATGCTCCGGCACGGGGTGCCCAGCACGGGACTCCGGCGGTTCCCCATTGCCCGGTGCCCAGCACGGAATCCTCGCAGTTCCTCATTACTGAGCACGGAATCCCCGCGGTTCCCGAGCCCCATTCTCGCTGCCCAGCGCGGGATCCTTGCGGTTCCACAGCCCCGTTCACGGTGCCCAGCACGGGACCGCCGCAGTTCCCCATTGCCCGGTGCCCAGCACAGAATCCTCTCAGTTCCCCATTGCCCAGCACGGAATCCCCGGGGCTCCCCAGCCCCATTCCCGGTGCTTAGCACGGAATCCCCGCAGTTCCCCACTGCCCAGCACGGAATCCCCGCAGTTCCCCACTGCCCGGTATCGAGCACGGAATCCCCGCGGTTCCCCACTGCCCAGCACGGAATCCCAGCGGTTCCCATTGCCCGGTACCCAGCACGGAATCCCCGCGGTCCCTCACTGACCAGCACAGAATCCCCGCAGTTCCCCACTGCCCCGTGCCCAGCACGGAATCCCGGCGGTTCCTCATTGCCCAGCACGGAATCCCCGGGGCTCCCCAGCCCCATTCCCGGTGCTTAGCACGGAATCCCCGCAGTTCCCCACTGCCCAGCACGGAATCCCCGCGGTTCCCCATTCCCACTGCCCAGCCCGGGATGCCCGCGGTTCCCCAGCCCCATTCCCACTGCCCAGCACGGGATCCCCGCGGTTCCCCCTTGCCCCGCCCGGTATCCCCGCGGTCCCCGGTGCCCCTGACTCACCGTCAGGCTGCTCTCCTTGCTCTGCCGCCGCGGCGCCGCCGGGGATCCCGGGCTCTGCGGAGGGAAGCGGAGCGCATCATCGCGGCCGCTCTCGGAGCCCAGCATGGCNCCCCGCGGTCCCTCACTGACCAGCACGGAATCCCCGCAGTTCCCCACTGCCCAGCACGGAATCCCCGCAGTTCCCCACTGCCCGGTATCGAGCACGGAATCCCCGCGGTTCCCCACTGCCCAGCACGGAATCCCAGCGGTTCCCATTGCCCGGTACCCAGCACGGAATCCCCGCGGTCCCTCACTGACCAGCACAGAATCCCCGCAGTTCCCCAGCCCCATCCTCGGTCCCCAGCACAGAATCCCCGCGGTTCCCCATTCCCACTGCCCAGCCCGGGATGCCCGCGGTTCCCCAGCCCCATTCCCACTGCCCAGCACGGGATCCCCGCGGTTCCCCCTTGCCCCGCCCGGTATCCCCGCGGTCCCCGGTGCCCCTGACTCACCGTCAGGCTGCTCTCCTTGCTCTGCCGCCGCGGCGCCGCCGGGGATCCCGGGCTCTGCGGAGGGAAGCGGAGCGCATCATCGCGGCCGCTCTCGGAGCCCAGCATGGCTGCGCGGGGCGGGGAGAGGCGGGTCCCATGGCACGGCTCGGCTCGGCTCGGCTCGGGAGGCAGGCATGGAGGGAGGGGGAGCCGCGGGAGGCCCCGGCTCGCCGCTCCGCCTCTCTCGCCTCCGCCGCGCCGAGCGCTGGGCTGGGGCTGGCCGCGCCGTGGGACGGTGGCGGGGGTGGGAACAGTGTCCTGCCACGCCAAGCGATGGTGGAGTCACACCCCCCTGAGGACGGGGACAGGAGTGTCCCGTGCGGTGGCATTTTGCTCTGCTGGGCACGAGAACGGGGATGGGAATGGTGACATCCACCGCTGGGGACAGAGATGGTGGCAGCGTCCTGCTATCGGGCAGTTCCTACCTGTCTGTGGAATAGTGACGTCATATCTCCCTGGGGACAGGGACATAAATGTGCCCCGCAGTCCCCCCAGGCGGGCAGTGCCCCCTGTCCCTATCGCAGGGTCCCTGGTGGGGCTCGGATGCTGTGACAGCTGATCTGCAGCGCGTGAATCGCTCCTGGCATCATCACCGGGCTGTGCCAGGGACTCCCACCCCAAATCCCACTGCGCGGGCACTCGGGGCTCGTCCTGGGACTCCCAGCAGCAGCAGCATCGTACCCAGCACCACACACACGTGCAGTCCCATGGCTGTCGCGCTGTCCGCTTGGTGGCAGTTGTGACAACTTGAACGGGGCAGCATTCAGCTGCTCTCTAGGAAGCCATAAACAAGGTCTGGCCCTGCGCCCAGCACAGCATAGCTCCGTGTTGTTCTCAGTTGTGGCTTTTCCCCCCACCCCCTGACCTGTTTCCAAGAAATGTGGCTGAGCTCGCCGGAGGGATCCTGCCAGCGTTTGTTTGCGTGGTGGCTGCTGCCCAGGTCTCAGAAAGCATCCTGGCCAAAGCCTGGGAGCTGCTCCACACTGGGAGCCAGCCCGTGCCAGGGACACACAAGGAGGCAGTCAAAGCAGAGCAGCTCAGGATGGCCCAGGACACACAAGGACAGAGACAGACTTTGAGGGTGTTACAGAACAGCTTCTTGCAAACCACGAGTTTATGGTCAGATGCTTTCTTCACTAAGGACTCTTCTGCAAAAGCTGCCACAGCTCCCAGGAAAAGCAGCTTCCCAAAGCGGGTGTAGACACAAGCTGTTCTGAGAATTAATGCCACCAGCAGCCAGTTAGAGATTCAGAACTAATTCAAAGCAGGTTCAAAGCAGGGATGAAGCCAAGAGTTCTGTTTGGAAAAACCTGTAATAATGGAGCAGCGGAAAGAAAGTATCATGGAGGCAATGAAGGGAATGAGAAAAGTCATGAAAGGGATTTCTGACAGGCTGATGGCTGAATCAGCTGAGCAAAACTGCATAGCACTGAAAGGCTGAGAGCCTGGAGAAGGAAGACCCCAGTGGGAAAATTCAGTACCTGAAGTCACCCTACAAAAAGCTGGAGAGGGATTTTGGACAAGGGATGGAGGGACAGGACACAGGGAATGGCTTCCCACTGCCAGAGGGCAGGGATAGATGGGATATTGGGAAGGAACTGTTCCCTGTGAGGGTGGGCAGGCCCTGGCACAGGGTGCCCAGAGAAGCTGTGGTTGCCCCTGGATCCCTGGAAGTGCCCAAGATGAGGTGGACAGGGCTTGGAGCAGCCTGAGACAGTGGAAGGTGTCCTTGCCATGGCAGGAGGTGACACTGGATGGGCTTTAGAGTCTCTTCCAGCTGAAGAGACTGTGACTCTATGACTCTGTGACTCCTCATGTATCTCAGATGTGAATTTGAGTAAGACTGTAAAAACAGAAGGTGGCAAATGTTGCTACAAAGGAAGGTCTGCAGAAGTTAATTAATCTGTGTTCCAAGCCAACTACAAAAACATGGGAGTCAGATACCTTGAGAAATTAGTATTTTTTTTGGCACAAGGATTCAGAAGGGACTTTTTGAAGGAAGTCACAGCCTACAAATTTGGGATCTTTGAGGGAGTCACAGTAAACGTGTAGACAGGAGTGTCTGGTAGTGCTCTACATAAGATTCTAAAATGCTTCTGACCTACTTTAGGTGCTCACTGTCTCCAGCCTGGGCAAACTGCTCAGAGAAACAGCAGCACAGGGAGTAAGTACAGGATGTTTGATGTGGAAGAAACAGGGAATCCAAAGAGCTGCATCATGAGAAATACCATGAATCTAAACCAGGAGTACTGACCTAGGTGAAAAGCTGAAGGGAACTGCTTAAGAGGCAGCATTTGAGAGAGGGGGACGAGGCAAAGCAGGACAGTTGTCAGACAACACAAAACTTAGACCAAGAAACAGAGAATGTCAGAGAGACACTGAGAGCCCCAGACAGGCCAGGTCCTCATGGCAGCAGCATGATCAAACACCCATTCCCCCAGGGGTATTCAGCACTGCAGAAGGACTCAGCTCCTTCATACACAAATGAAACAAAAAACTCAGGGCTGGGACTGCTGGGGGAAACACCAGAGGGTGGGGAAGCACAGCCCAACTGGAGTGTGATCCACCAGCTGTGGCAGTCACAGGGTGGTGATGTTTTGGCAGGGAGCAGAGTTTCTTGGGAGGAGCTGGAAGAGGGCCCTGTGCTGCATCTGCAGACCTGTGGGGAAGACCTTCCCAGGGATATGACACGTTGCAAGCAAAAGTGCAGAGATATTTATTGGAAATTTGGACAAAGGCAGGGGAGGCCAACTGTCCACAGGTCAGCAGCCTGTAGGTTAACTGGGGGTGATGTGCTGGGTGAGGCACTGAGGAGGGGCTCTGGGAGGACAGGCCAGAGTGGATGAAGTCATTGAGAAAAAAGCTTTGGATGAATTCTTTGTGAATACTGTGTTTGGGAGGGAAAGCTGGAGCTGCAGGAAAATACAATGAGATACAGACATGGGCGGATGTGCAAGTGTAAAGAGAGGACTGTGCTGGACACTGGCCCAGGGTTCAGGCTGGAGTGGCAGGAAAATCCACAGGGTTGTTAATAGTGACTGAAGTGGCCTGGTGGATTTTTCAGAAAGGATTGATAGGACAAAAAAAATCCAAAGGATCTTGGCCTTTTTTACTGTTTTACCAGCTGGACACAAAGACTAACTATGCTACATGCAACAAATCTGTCTGATCTGAGAGTTTCTAAAAGAAAATAACCTTTTCCTGCTCTGGGTAAATTCCTAAACCACTTAAGCAGAAACCCATTTATCTTTGGATCCTGCTGTTTGGCTTTTTCCCCAAAAACTTACCTGGGTGTCCCCACTGGTTTTTCGGAGGCTCATGTGACCTGAGTCCAGCTGGTGTACAGGGGACCCAGAGATGTAGTAGCCATTCACTGTAAGAACAGATGGAGAGTTAACAGGCTTGCTGCTGATAGCAAATGAAAAACTGCACGAATTTAAAAACTAACCCCACAACTGTGTAGAGTGACAGGACAAGGAACAATGGCTTTAAGCTGTGGGAGGGTAGAATGAGATCAGAGATTAGGAGAAAATCTGTGAGGGTGGGGAGGCCCTGGCACAGGGTGCCCTGGGAAGTGTCCAAGGCCAGGCTGGACAGGGCTTGGAGCACATTCCATAACCTGGGATAGTAGAAGGTGTTCCTGCCCATGGCAGGTGGGTGGAATGAGGGGATCTTTAAGGTCCCCACCAACCTGAACCACCCCATGACTCCATAGGCACATCAAGTCTCTATCCCACTATCTCACAGCACTTCCCTTTGCTTTGCTGAATGGCAGAGCAGCAGATTCCCCCCTGTGCAGCAGCCAGGCACAGCACCAGACAGTACCTGCAGAACTCTTGTGTGAGGCAGGGCTCTTTGGAGTGCCAGGCACACTGCTCGGCCGCTCCCACGTCGTCTCTGCCGAAGGGAAACACCAGTGTGAGGCTGATGGAGGCTCCTGCACATACCAGAGTTATGACTCCTGCACATAAACCAGCGGCTCTGACCCTCAGTGGCCTCTGAACCAGGTTCTCACCCTGTGAGGAAGATGCCTGCACCTCCCAGCACTTCCTCTCTCCCCTCATCTCTTCCTGCTGCAGCTGCCAGCTGGGATGGGTGGAGACAGAGCAGGCTGGAAGCTGCATCTCTGGTTCTTCCAGATCAGTGCCTGGGAGCACTGCCCTGGCCTGCAGTGATTGCATTTCCAGGTGCTCTGGAGGCAGCCGAGGGTGGGCACTGCCTGAGCCCACTGTGGGCATTGCCACGTGGTCCTCAGGCAGGGACAGGTACCAAGCAAAGCCTCTGCCCCTGCCCTCTCCATGTCAGGCAGTTGTGAGTGACTCACAGATGTGGTTTCACTCACATATACACAATCCACAGCACCTTTTCTCCCCCCCAAAAAAATATTTCCCTGGAAAATTTCCGTTTTTCCACTCAGGTCCCTCAGCAGCTGGAATATGCAAATGTCTGTCACACCAGTGGTGACACTCCAAAGCCTGCTGCTGCTTTCCCCCCTCAGCTGCCTCTGTAGTTCAACCATTCTGCTCATTTTCTCAGCAAATGGAGAATCGTTTTTGACCACAGGCTGAGGACAGAAGATTTAAGTGCAAAACTTTTTAGAAGTTGTGAACAGGAGACAGTGGAGGGAGAGCAGCAACTTCCACAGAAGTCCAGTAGAAAGGCCAAGGAACCATTCCTCTAAAATGCACATGTCAGTTCCAAACCCACTCAACAACACTGACTGCCAGATGGTAGCAAATGAGAAAATAAGCAGGTCACTGTAATCAAGTCTGAGGACTATTTTGGCTGCTTCATTTGAAACTGCTGTTTCCCAAATCCCAATCAACAAGCATTTAATTCTGCCAAAGCCTGAAATCCTGCACCTGTGTCAGTATTCTGGATGACCATGGTCAAGTGGGGATGGAGAAGAGCCCTTGAGGATGAACAGTTTGGGGTTGGCAGTGAGTACCTCCCTCAGGGCACATAAGGGGGTCAGTGCTTCTTTGGGCAGGATGTTAACATGCTTCAAGAACCATAAAAAGCCTATTTTATAT
>VWYE01025290.1:0-47541 GCA_013398995.1 Alaudala cheleensis | reverse complement strand
TTTTTTTCCTTGCAGATATTGATGAATGTGCTTTGCCCACTGGAGGACACATCTGTTCCTTTCGATGCATTAATATTCCTGGGAGCTTTCAGTGCACTTGTCCCTCCAGTGGCTACAGGCTGGCACCCAATGCACGCAACTGCCAAGGTGGGTTCAGTAACTGCAGGGAGACCTCCCTGCATTGTGGAATTCTGACAACTTTCTAGTGGCTATTGGATTTTAAAAATGCCTTTCCATTATAGTTAACACAATACACATCAGCTAGACAGCTGAAGAAATCAGTCTTTTATAATAAATATACTGGGAATTTCAGTTACAAAGTAATGCAGTAGAGACTACTTTTTAAAACATTATTAAATAATTATAAAAAATTCTTACCATGAAGATTCCAATGGTGAAATGCTATGAGTTAGTTTAGTCATTAAAAGGAAATATCCTGCTGGAAACATGGCAGCAAATATTTAGGTCTTGTCCACTTAGTGGCACTGCTGCTCTTCCTTTTCCTCTTCTTGCTGGTTGGTTGGGTTAGAGTTCTTTTTTGTTCTTCTGCCCTCCCCTTGCAATCCTGCAGCAACGTTTAATTGCACCCCACATTCTGTAATATCTAACAGGATACTGCCATTTGTCTGGCACCTGCAGGGAGAGGAGAAGCACGTGTTTAATCCCCTCCCCTGTTTCCCTTTGGCAGATATTGATGAGTGTGTTGCAGAAAGCCACAACTGCTCTTTCAACGAGACCTGCTTCAACATCCAGGGCGGCTTTCGCTGCCTGTCTCTGGAGTGTCCCGAGAATTACCGCAAGTCAGGAGACACGTAAGTACCTTCCTCAAGCTCAGGCAGGTTCCAGGTGCCATCATCTCCTCAGTGCCATGCCACTGCTGGCTGAACACTGAGCAGTTTCTAGCAAATTGTGTTGTAGTGGCTGGCCTACCCTCTGTTTTGCACACAGAGGTCTGGTTTCTTTCTCGTGCTCCTCTTTATAAGATAAAGATACTCCCTTTAAAAACACCATGTGTCAGGGGTTTGCACCATGATGACCCCCAGAGCCGTAAGATACTCTCTGATAGGAGAGCTACATTCCTCTTTGAAATCCTTGGCTTTTCTTTCAGAATCACACACAGTCTTTCCTTACTTTCACACTTCAGCTAAAGGGTTCTTCTTAGCTCCCTCTCTGAACTCTTACCTGTACTGTTGCAGAGCATTGCAAGATTGTCTTGTTTTTGGTACCATTTAATTGAATCATAGAATACTAAGGGGTTAGAATGGACCTTACAAATCATCTAGTCCCAACCCTCTCTGCCATGTGCAGGGACATGTCCCACCAGACCAGTTTGCTCAAGGCCATATCTAACCTGGCTTTGAGCACTGCCAGGGTTGGGGCATCCACCTCACTGGCCAACCTGTCCCAGTGTCTCACCATCCTCACAATAAAAAAACTCTTCCTAATATCTTTCATAAATCTCCCCTCTTTCAATTTGTATCCAATTTTTCTTCTGTATTAGAGAACCTGGGAATCATAGCAAGGGTGATCTTTTAGCTGCAGCTCATAACTTGTCTCTAACCTAGCTCAGAGATAGTCTGTGCATTCTGGTGTGGAAAATGGGAGACAGCTCTGGCAGGAGGGTCAGCAGCTGGCAGCTCTTTTGTACCCATCAAACAGTGCCAGCAGAGAGCAGAGGTTGTTGCAAACTCTCAGTTGTGTAGCTGGAGTTTATGGCTGGTGAAGGTGATGCTTTGCCTCGTGCCCTGTGGCTTTCTGGCCACTCTGAACTCCAGCAATTCTCCCAAAGGCTGCTTCATGTCCCCCTGTGTGCCCTGTGCTCAGGTAAGTGTGTGCTCCAGCAGCCAGGGGAGAAAGCTGACAAATCACATTTGTTACCAGCCCAACATTGCTTTTCCCAGTCAGTGTTGGTGTGGCCACCATCTGTTAGACAGACCTGGGCACTCTGTGCCTCCTCTGCAGAGTGGAGCCAACACTGATCCTCATCTCAGGCATTTTGTGGGGCTTAGTTAGGTTGCATTTAAGATTTAGTCTTTGAAATGTCATAGAAGTGGCACAGCAGATGTATTTGATCAGAATGCTGGAGAGGAAGTTGGTGTAAACCCAGCTATTTATAAAATATGCTTGGGTTCTGGGAAGGGTAACAGGAATTAAATTTGAAATCATATTTGTCACATCAGTGACCAAGCAGTGCCTCATGGTGCAGATGTTCTTTTTATTTGTAAAACTGTGGGTTCATTGGTATCCTAATTTCAAAAAAAGTGCAATGGGCTACCAGGCAGAATTAGCAGATTTCTACTCTTATGGATATTGCTGTGTTGCAGAGATCAATTTATAAAATTCATGTTGTACACACAGTCCATTTCATTTTCTCTCTTACCTGTATTTTAGTTCATTGGCTATGTGAGCTGTATGGGATCTTTTGGGAAAGCAGTGGAATGTCTGAATTGTTTTTCTGTGTCCAGGTTGGGCTCTCTAAAGGCTTTCTCTGCCTAACTCAGACCTACTCCTAGGGTGAGATCCTTCTGATGTGCTCAGGTTATAATTAGGCTGAGTCAGACTCAAACCCTGCAGCTGCTCAGTGGAATTCTAATAATTTTAATTCCTTGAGTTACTGTTGGATTTATTACGTTTTCCCCTCTCAACAGCTACAGCTACTTACTGAATGTATTGTTGAAAACACAAAGCAAGGAGAGTGTGAGTTCATGGTTAATGAAGTTCAGTGGGTGCCAGCATTGGGTGGCAGTACCTGGTGCTCACAGGGCAGCAGTTTCATGAGACAGCTCTTCAGCACCCTTTTTACACCCAAACTATTTTACCTCTCCTTGACTGGATCAGTTTTGCATCTGTACCCCAGCAGGGCTGACAGCCAGCGAATCTTTGTTACTTTTGCATGATAATGACATTAAATTGCTTTTTCACCCAGGCTCTAAAATCAAAGTAGTTGGCTTCTTACCACATCTAGTACAGATACCATTTTTTCTCTCCTTTTTATTCAAAACACATTCCAGTTTCACCAACTTGGCACATCATAAGAAAGACAATGTATTTTTCCATTCCCATCATGCTGGCACCTCAGGAATTTTTTTTTTACCCTGTTCCCCAGTATTTTCTTTGGAATAGCTATAATTTAATAGGCCTCAGTCTTGCATCTGCAAGTTTCTTTCTTCTTATTTTTCCTTAAAATCCTTATGTACAGGCAGCAGCACTCAGTGGTGCAGAAGCTTCTTTACAATACCTGTAAAGCAGAGGGTTCTTATTTTTCGCTGTTGCAGTGTTGCCATCAGGTGAAGTAACTGCAGCATCATCCCAGGCTGTGGGCTGAAACCTCAGGATGCTGTTTGGATACTCTGAGCTCCAGGAGGAAACAGTCTGTCTTATGTTCCCCGAACACAGCAAAATGTCTGGCCTGATCTAAATGGTAACAATTTTCTTGAAAGCCTTATCTCTTTCACTTAAATTCAGCTTTTTGTTTTTCATTGATCAGTCTATAGGCTTGGTGTTTTCCCCAGCATAGATAAGATCTGCTGCTCCTCATAATAGCAACTTAACTTGCTGCACTGCCTTGCCAAACCGTTTTTGTTGTCAAATTGCACAACAATTAACTTCTCTTTATATGGCATTGAAGTCTAACATTTGTAATATTTAAGCCAAGAAAAATAGCAGAAAAGATAAAGAAGCATTTATGGCAACGTGTCAGACGTGTGCTGCATTGAGCCAAGTGGGGAACTATTTGTATTTTCTAGACATGTCTGCATATTATTAAGTTTGTCTGGTGCTTATCATTATTAGGATGTGTTCTTAACTCCTGAAAATTTTGCCAAAATGTAACCAGTGGCTGAAATTTTACATGCCAGGTGTCTGACTCAGGCTCAAGTTTTGGCAGATTTCACCCAGAGCAGAGTTCACCCCTTTCCAAGAACAAGTGTAGAGAGGAACATGCTGGTTTGTGTGTTTTAAAGACATTTTGGTGATTCTTTTTTAACTTATTTTAACAGTTTGCTGTCTTGGTGTGGAGCAGAAATCTAAAATTTGCTTGGAAATTGCTTTTGCACTTTTTGCCATCCCTACCAAAATTCTATGAAATTTTTGAAACTGCAACCTTTATAAAATTGCATTCAGCCTTTTTTTTCCCCCATAAATCTTAGGAAATTAAGACCTTGATAAACTTAATCCACTCCTCTATGCCAAAATAGGCTCAGATGTACCTGGAATCTTTCTGAGAGTTCTTTATTTAACTTTTGCTTCAAGTCCTTGGATGATAAGGGTTTCATAGCCTCAGCAGCAATCTGTGTTTGGCTATCTGCCTCACTGCAATTTAATTCTTCCTATCAGTAGGGAGGTCTTTTTCTTCCAGCAACAAAGAGTTCACCTCTGATTTAGTGGTCCTGAGCTTTTTTCTGCTCTTCAGAGCAGTCTGAGCCATGCAGGTCTAACTCCCCAGACTGTCTGAGCCTGCTCCCACATAGAGCCCCAGGAGAGGAGCCCTGTCTGTCTGTCTGTCCTGGATCAGGTTGTGCCTGCCTGAACAACCCCAACTCCATGGATAAGTGAGCTGTTCCTTGCATGGGGGAGAGAGGAGCCAGCTTGGTAAGGAGAAAATGCATCTTTGGACATGAGGAGGCTGAATGTAGGGAGGGAAGGAGCTGAAGGAATGTCAGGGTGAGGAGAAGGAGCTTCAGGGGTAGCAGGTAGTTCCTTCAGTACCTGAGGAATTGTTGCATATCCCTCAGCTCCTTTGAACACAATGAGGTGAGAACCTGGCTCAGAAATTAACGTGAGGGAAGACACAAAATATTTTTCTTGTTCTGCTGCTACAAAATATTATGTTTATTATCTACAAATGGAATCCCCCTAGTACTGGTAGTTTTCTTGCATCAGTGTTTGGTACATGAAATTCAAACTGGGGGTAATTCTTTGAAACCAATACTTCAGCCACACAAATAAACATATGAGAACAGAGTGGAAAGTGAGCTAAAATAACTGGGTTCAAATTCAGGAACCAGCATTTAGCAGCAGTATACACTTCCTTTCATAGCCCATGCACCTGATTTCAGAGCTTTGCAGAGACAGATCCACTGCCCCTGGGCTCTGGGCTGCTTTTCTCTGGCAGCATTTCCTGCCTCCTCAGCACTCCCCTGTCCTGCTGCTCCCCTTGGCTCTGTCCCATGGCAGGACACAGGAGCTCTGCAGGCACCTCACCTGTCCCAGAGAGCCACAGAGCTGGGCAGCACCCAGGGCTTGGGCTGCTCCCTCCTCAGCTTCTTGCATTCCCCCACCATGTGATTCCCTGTGCCCACTGAAGGTCCGGAGAGCACACTGGGGTTGAAATGCTCTTTGCTTCTTGCCCCCAGAATGAACTCTGGCTCTTGGAAGCAATAATGTTTGCTATCTCCCCTTTGTGGTTATTTGATGGAACAATTACTGCACATTAACTGAACCTGCAGTGCAGTGTGCAGTGCACACCACCAAAGCATGAGATAAAAGATGATGAATTTTGAATAATATTAGCTCCTAGCTGCAGGCACATCTATCTTCACAAATAACTTTCTGAATCAACAGAACATCTTTTTCCAAATCTTTGAAAGCTGGAAGCTTTGTTTTTTTGTTCTCTTAAAAATTCTGGCCATAATTTAAAAATGTATTTTATAAAATATTAAAGGAGAGCATCTTGATGAGACTGTAAGTGCTCATAAGCCTGTACATGCTTCTAAGAAGTTGCACTTGAAGAAAACATTTCCAGCTAAGGAATTAACTGTCTCAACTTGCTCCATGATTTTAGCAAAACCAAGTAGCCTCATGATTTCAACAACACAAAGTCGTTCTCCTTAGTGGAGTTATTAATGACATTTCAGAAAAGAATGCAGAGCTCTCCATACCTGAAAATACTTCAAGAGTATCCACACCTAATTAGCTGGCCATCCTGTGAGGACTTGTGCATGATCTTTAAACACGTGAATAAAATTAAGAATGCATTCAAATCTTCAAAGAATTGCTTCAAAGAACCACTCATGTTTGCAAATAGCATTTAAAGAAAACATGCAACACATTAATTGAAGAGCTGAGGGTACTTTTAATTAGTCTTCTTGAGAGTGCTGGTTTTGCATGTAATGAGAAGTTCCTGGAATTCAGATCACCGTGCCTCAAGTGGGGCTTGTTTATGAACCAGATACTGCTGGTAGGAGCTCAAACTCAGGTCAAAATAAAGTAATGAATTGGACACTCAGATTTACTTGAGGTGGTAGGAAACAAACCATGCTTTATTGCTGGAGCATTTCTTGGTAAAGACGGAAATTGTTTAGGTTCCAAAACTTCAACCTGTGGCCCAAATACTGCTTGGATTGGAGAGACTCTTTTACACACAATTTAATTGATTCATAGTTTTGCACGGGGCAATTTGGAGCTAAATGCTCAACCTGATCATGATTTTTGCAAAGTCATCATCCAGCTGAGATCATTGTTCTCTGCCTTTACTTCCCCACACCTGCCTGAAAGGAAGTTTGGATACCTATGTGGTGATTTGGGCATACCTTTAACCTGAAATGCATGCAGATTTACCCAGTATGCAATCCTTTACACACTCCTCAAACCCACCATGACATGTCAGATCATCATTAATGTGCTAGTGAACTGTAACACTCTTAAACAGCAGTGACTTGCATGTCCATAGCTGTCTCCCATCTTTTCTGGACAAAGCTCACTTCTCTCTGGAACAGAATGCATGAAGAGTGGGACTGCTAATGTGGAGGTTTGTTGTTCCCTGCCAGCCTGTGTGAATGATCTCATGTTNTCTTGAGAGTGCTGGTTTTGCATGCATTAATGTTCCCTGCCAGCCTGTATGAACGATCTTGTGCTAGGGCTCTGGATTTTTCAGTGCTAAGGGAATGAAAGAACAGAGGGTGAATTCCTCTCTCACCAGAATCATTCCCATGACTTAGGGCTCTGTGAGAGGTGACTAATGTGTAGGACACATGCTGGACACATCAGGCCATTGGATCTTGTTTTCAGGGCTTGCCTAGGTGGGTGTTAGACTGGCTCTGGTTGGTTCTGATAGCACAGTGGAATACTGTGCCACATCAGCAGGAAAAGGTTCATCTGCAGAGATCAACTCCTTGGACATTCATGGTTTTCAGAATGCTTCACTCAGTCTTAAAATACAGCCACACATCCCAAGGAGGACACAGACAACTCCCTAACCACTTAGAATCTCTTCCTTTGCTGAACGTATGTCAAACCAGCAAAAGAATAAATCTTGAAGGGGAAAAAAGTGCCAGTGTTCTCCCTGGGAGAGCTTGGCTGATGTAAATGACAATAAACTCTCACCCCTGCTGAGGTGCCAGACTCGATCCATCTGTGCGTGCCGGGCAAGGGCAACGCTCCTGACAATGGCAACGCTGCTCCCAAAGCTCCGGCTGCAGGCAAGTCCATCCTCACTGAATTCCTATCCCCTTGCGATACGGGTGAGGTGCCAGGCTGAAGAATGGATGCAGGATGCGAGTCAGCCTGTCTTTTCCCACCCCCACTGCCCCTGCTGTCCCTCCCACCCGCTAAATGTGCGCTAATCTTCCTCTTGTCTTGTGTTCTCACTTTTCTTGCAGTCGCTGTGAGCGCTTGCCTTGTAATGAAAATAAGGAGTGCCAGAGCCTGCCTCTGAGAATAACCTACTATCACCTCTCTTTTCCCACCAACATCCAAGTGCCCACCGACATTTTCCGCATGGGTCCTTCCAATGCTGTCCCTGGGGATAAAATTCAGCTGTCCATCATCAGCGGGAACCAGGAGGGGTTTTTCACCACAAAAAAAGTGAACAACCACAGTGGCCTTGTGGTCATGCAGCGTCAAATCACAGAGCCCCGAGACCTTCTCCTGACCATTCAAATGCGACTGTCCCGCCACGGAACTGTCAACACATTTATCGCCAAACTTTTTATCTTTGTTTCTGCACAGCTTTGATCCCTAACTCACAGTCATCATTGGCTACTCTCTCTCTTCTAAGAGTGGCTTTCACCCCTCCCCCCCACCAATTTGAATAAAGTTTTAGTTCATCTGTTGCATGCTGCACTTGCATTTTATTTGCCATCATCGTTACAGTTTTCCACTTTGCCTTATAACTGAGCATCTTAATTCGTGGAGATTCTTGTGTATGCTCTGCATCATAATGTAAAGCAGAAGTTGGTGTCTGAGAGTTCATTACCTGAACGTGCTCAGGACTGAAAGCCCTTCATTTACTTCACACAGTAGGGGACTCATCTGATCACACACTGTTACCTGTGTTTAGGTTTAAATTTTCCAAAGGAAATAGGTGCATGTTTTGAACTGTCTCAACTGAGACATCTCTAGAAAATTTCATCACTTATGCAGCAAATAGTGTGCATTTTCTGGAAATCTTTTAAAAGGGCATAACTTGGACCCTCAGGATCCCTGAGGTGCCCCAGCACATGGCTCAGTATCAAAGTGTGCAGCCAGATTCTCAAGCTGTCCTATTTATTATTGCTCTCTTGTATCCTGTGAGCTAATGCTGATTTCCACCATACAGATCCTAGTTCTGGCTTCTAAGGATGGTACAGAAGGTAATCTCCTCTAAAGAAATTTATTTGAGAGAAATTTCATCTTTCTTTCTGTGGAATTTTTGCTGAATGGAAAAGCTAATGACAGCAGAACAGCAATCAACTTCATAACAGCATTCAGTTAATAGCAGGGAGTTCCTTTCTGTGTCACAAGCCACATCCTGAAACATTCCCATCTACAGGAACATTTGAAAAAGATACTGGATTTTTGTCTCTCCAGCTTTCATATTAAAGCTGATAACATTTGACCAGTAAAGACTTTCTCCACAACCACCATCACAACAAACCCTAAGTGCCCTGAAAAGCCAGTCAGAATTCCAACATCCAAATCTTTCTTCCTTTACTTTGACTTTCTTTGTTTACTTCTAGGCTGTCAAGAGCAATGTTGACAATACAACTGGAATTCCTCTGGAATTCTTTTGTTCTCTGAGCTGGAAGAGGATTTATTTGTTACACATAGTCCTTGTGTTGATAAATATTAAAAGGTCAGTCCCAGAGATACGATCCAAAAATTAATATTCCTCACTGCCCTGGGCTCAGTTATCTCTGCTGCTCATTACACTGGCAGAGCAGTCATTCCACAGAAGAACAGGGAATAATCCATGTGAATGCACCTTTAGAAAAAATACCTCACTGTGTAAGTGCTGACAGCACAGTCAGGGCACAAGGGTATAAACTGGGAACTTTCTAAATCAAGATCATAAACCTTAATCACCTGAGCAGCAGGAATTGTGCAGGGGCTCAGCCTCACCATCAGCCAGTGCCTGATCCCAGCACTCTGCCAGAGAATTCCATGCTCCCCAAGGCAAAGTTTATCCCAGCTGCCTGTCAGGAGTTCCAGTCTCACGAGGGATGCCAGTGTTTAAAAAGCCTGTTGACACATCCTTAGAAAGCTGCCAGAAGCTGCCAGTGGGGATAAAGTCCCAGGTTTAAATACTGAGAGCACAAGCTCGTGCTCCTTGAGCTAATGGGGTTTATCCCTATTTTTGTAAATACCCTCTGGCTACCAGTTCCTTAGGAGGCCATCATGAAGTAGGATAAATATTCAAAAATAAACCTTGTTTTTGCAAACATTAATATATATATTTTTTTGGCAGGAAAAGAAGGGAGAATTTGGCCCTCAGTGTTGTAAAATGCTGCAACATTAATTGTATTTAGCAAGGAATTCAAGAGCACAAAGCTCATGTTCCCCTGTGTTAGAATCTTTGAGTGCTGAAGTGTCACTGGGACTTTCACGAGCATGGCTGTAATTACATAGTGATATTTATATTTTCCAAATGGAAATGAACTCACAGCTCCTGTTCCAATGAACTTACTGACTGAATCTAACAGATAATATGAAAAGAATTGTACCAGGACCCTAGAAGAATGGAAAAATTATACTCAGGAAATAATCAGAGCAGCTGAGCTGTTTCTTGACTTTCTTCAATTTAAATGGAAATGCCCAGAGGGAAGACAATCTCCAAAGCTGTGATTTGTGCTAGTGGCAGAAAACTTGAAGGAGAGGTATAATAAAAATGTTCTCAGCACTGAGGAAGAAACTTCTGCCAGTCACTGTAGGAGAAGATGAGCAAAAAGGAAAACATCAGCTAATCAGATAAAATGCAAAGTTGATGTGTAGGGATAAAACTGTAAAGTGTTACGAGAACAGAGCACATCATTTATAGCAAATATCAGGATTTGAAATAGATGTTAGTTGTCAGAGAAGTTAATCCAGTTTGGAGATGTCCAAAAGATGAAGCAATGAGAGAACAAAGTGTTACCAACTGCACTTGGGATGTGCTGGTATGAGGCAGGGAGAGCAAAAGAAAGGAGATCAGAGAGTGAGTATAACAAAATTACAAATTACAGATTAGAAGTGTGGGCAGAACATGCAAAAAACCCCCAAGTTAGTGGGATTTGTAAGAGGAGAGACAAAAGGTGCAAAGAAATAGAGATGACACAGACATTTACCTGTCACACGTGGGGTTATGAGCTGCATGGATCCAGAAACTCAGTTTAGATGAGAACTACACAAACCACTTGTGACCATTGAGATCCTCTGATCTGTACCAAAGTCATGTCATTAATGCAAGTCTTACTTAGGACTTCATCTTACACAACATTATGGCTTTATTGGCTAAATATTTCAGAAATATTTGTGTTTGCCTTTTGTTTCAGCTGAAGTTGAGAGTAAAGCTCCCTTTCATTCACAGGGAAAAGCAGAAGGAGATCACTGCTGAATGCCTGAGGCACTCCCACCACAATGCTTTTTGCATACACATTCTATTATCTAAATACAGCTGTGTCATTCAGGATATTCTGTTCTATGTATTCTAACAGTACTCCATCAGTGACAGTGTCCCAAAATGAGTGTTTATAACAAGATTTTGTGCACAGATAATGGTGGGAAGTACAAGGTTTCTTCTGGCCTCTCTGGGCAGTCTCAAAGCATCAGAGTGTGAATCCCAGGCTCAGCTGGAGTTTATTCATTCAGCTGTTGCCTCCCCGTGGACTGTTCCAGCTCACATCTGTTGAAGCAGGAGTTTCTTGGTGCTGATTTGTGTTTTCCCCTTATCTAACATCATACAGTGTCAGCATGTTTGACTTAATTCTCTTGGAGGAGCAGAGGTGGGAACAGGTAATAAGAAGTTACTGATACATGGATTATAAATAGAGCCCCTTTGAACATTTGAAAAAAGATGGTTTGTAGGTGTGGACTGGGATAAGACATTTTGAAAAGAGCAAGAATCATTTGATTTAGAGGTATCTAACAAACTAAATCTTCATTTTTTAGGTTTGCTTTTCACTCAGTAAATTTTTCTCACTTTTAATCTTTTAATTCCCCCCCTGAATCTGACACTGCAGTATTTTCTTTTCCCACTTAGAAATATGTAGAAATGGGCAGGTCAGAGTTGAGATCATTTGTGGGGCTAGTCCCATTTTAAGTCCCAGCACAGGCCTTTCATCTCTCATGAACACAGAGTGGGCATTGTGTGAAGCTCTTGAACTGTAAGTGACTTTAAATTCACTCTAGTGGACAAGGGTGAGAAGTCATTTAACTTTTAATAGACTTTCAAGGCTGAATGAACAGCTGGTTGAGATGGAATATGAAATTACCCTTCCCATTTCCCCAAACTCAGAATTCAACCTTTGAGGTTTTAAATAATGTGGTTAACTTTTTCCCTCCCCTAGTTTCCATTCCTGTTTTCTCAGTTCTTTCAGATGGAAAGGGAGGCTATGAAAAAAAGACTTTAAAGAGGCTCTCCTGGCTCTTGCTATACCAAAAATCATGAAGGTTGGCCCTTTGCATATTTATGTGAGGTGTCTAAAATAGAAATAATTCTGTCTGCTCTATATGACTGAGTAAAAAAGGCTTGTGCAAGAAAAAGTGGCTCCACTGAAATTGCTGAGACCTGCTGAGGGTGTGGGTCTCACTGGCTGCTCCTGTTTGTCCTTGGAAAGGGACATCACATGGCATCTTGGGCACTACAGTTCTCCTGGATTCCACATGCCTGGCCTGAAGAATTTGGTTTGAGGGGGTTTTGATTGCAACTCTGAGCCAAACCAAGTCCTTCAGGGCTCCCTGAAGATCTGCATTTGTCTAAGTTTTTGAAGCAAAGAATCAACACTTATATCAGCTCCAGTTTCCAGCTCCCCAGATTGCAAAACACCAGGTATTTAACAGTCAGTCTCTATGTGAATCTCTTTTTGGTTTCTCTTAGTGTCAGACTAGAAAAGACTGACACCATCCGCTGCATCAAGTCCTGCAGACCCAATGATGTCAGCTGCCTGCTGGATCCAGTGCACACCATCTCCCACACTGTCATTTCACTGCCCACCTTCAGAGAATTCACAAGACCTGAAGGTAAGTGCTTTCTTCCTTGTTCCATTTAATAGGCTGCAGCATATAAAACCTCCACCAGAAATCCTTGCCTGAAGCCAGACTCACTGCCAGTGCAGTAAATGTTTGCACAGCTCCAAATTACAGTTTGAATTAAAACCTTTGATACCCAGGAGTTTTAATTTTGTGGAGGAAAGAAAGTCATTCTGAGCTCTTACTCCCACTGCTTCCCAGTGTAAGGAAATACTGACTCTGAATTCCCAGGTACCACATTTCTCACACAACAGCCATGTGCCCCATGGCATTTTTTCTTCCCTTGTTTGCAGGTTTTGCTGTAGGAACAAGGTACTGAATATATTTCTCTCATCTGTCCATGACCAGTTGCTTGCTACTGACAGGTGACTTGTTCCAAGAATAAAAAGCTTCCAGGCAGACATTAATCACAGAATAAATTATATTGATGACTGGCTGATTTTTGACCTATGAACAAAGTGTTACTTATTATAGATTATAGGAAGGGAAATTCCAAGAGCTGGGCAGAAAGTTTTTAAGACAAGAATTTCAAAAAGCACCCCACTGAGTACCTGCAGGTTTTTAAGTCCTGCAGTTTCATTCACACTTTTCACTCACTTTCTGAGTCCACATCAAAACTAAAATCTTACAGATAAAGAGCCTTTTTTTTTGCTCCTTGCCCTTCGTCTGGATTTTCTGGCAATGCACCCCTCAGTGGGGTGACTGCCTGCAGCCCTGTTGCTCTCAGCACCTCACTGAGTGGCACAGACACAGAAAGAAGGGTGTGGAGGTAAGAATGGTTATTTTGGAGTGGTTTCTAAAGTCCCTAAATCCCCATTTCTGATGTACCCAAAGTCTCAGTTTTGCTGTTTCAGAAGGTTGTCCTAAATGAAAGCCAAAGCTGATTCTTCCCCCGTGCACCAGGCAGGAGTGGGGGAAAAAGACATCCCAGTCCTTGCCTGGACAGGAACAATTTAGCCACTGATGTAGAGCTCCTGTGGGTTCTGTCAGGGCTGTTCCAGGCCTGGGCTGGCCCTGCTTCACAGGGAGTGGAGGAATGCCCCATGGCCACTTGTGCTCCCATACACACCCCTTCAGCTTCACCAGGTGTACTGGCAGCAGAGCTGAGGGTTTGGCCCAGCATGCTTCCCAAACCTCATTAGTCCATCCTTGTGTTTTAATAAAGTAAATCTAGTGATCTGAGATTACTGCTGAAGCCCAGAAGATGTAAACTGTAATTCAGTGCATGGCCTCAGGTGAATTCTTACAGCTCCAAGTCTGGTTTCATCATCTGTAGAGGGAGGATAATAATGAGAGTAATAATACCTCCATCCCTCACAAGAGACTTGAAAATAGTCTCACTTTTATTTTGAAACCCAAACACCTCCTCCAGTACCCCAAAGGACTCTTTCATTTGTCATGGCAATACTTGGTGTAACTGCCTGGGGGAATCACAGTGGAGAATCTGTTTGGTCCCTTCCTCAGCCCAGCCTTGGATCCTTGGTGTCGTCCTCTTTGGGTGCACACTGGAAATCTGATTGGCTTCTTAAGAGCAATCTTTTTTGGATTTTAAAAGTAAAAGTGTTTGGCTTCAGAGTCCTTGGATGGTGGAAATAGGAGGAGAAAACAAATTTATCCAAATCCTTGCTTCCCTTAGATCTTCTGCCTTTCCATTTTAAAGGACAAACTGGGAGTGGTAAGGGAGGGGAATGTCTTCCAACTTTTGAGGACAAGTCATTTTGGACCAAATTCTGTTGGATTCTTCAGTGGTGTTCTCAAATACCTGTCAGTGCATTCTGTGATACTCTTTGCTTGCAGAGATTATTTTTCTTCGTGCCATCACACCCACCTACCCAGCCAACCAGGCAGACATCATATTTGACATTACAGAAGGCAATTTAAGAGACTCATTTGATATCATCAAGCGTTACATGGATGGGATGACAGTGGGTGAGTACTGTTTCCTGCCTGCTTTCTTCTTTCAGCTATACTGCAGGACATGATCAGAGAAATTAACTCAAATAATTCATTCCTACCTTGATTCCCAAGCCAATGTTTATTTCATATTCCTCAGTCCAGTATGTGCAATTTGAACTAATATCACAGATAATTTTTTATTCAAAATACCAGAGGCCTATTCTTTAATTTGAGGAGTATTTTAACTTTTTTTTCAGAACTGGCTCTAATTAAAAATGCAAAGGGCTTAGTTTTAAAATGATGAGTGACCAAATGTAACCAGGAGCAGCTGGAAATTATGTTAAGGGGGAGGGCAGGAGCAGGTCCCAGCTGATGTGTTGCTCTGCCCAATGGGAGCTGATCAGGCAGGGGAATACACTGGAATTCTCATGACAGGTATTAAAAAAGTAGCATTTGATTGCTCTTTATGAATGTTTATTTATGAAAATAAAGGACTGCTGTTCCCAGTGAACACTTGTGCTTTGGTATGTGAACCTGCAGATTGTGCTCAGGATCATGCAAGTGCTTCAGCAGGACTTGTCTGGAGGAAAAGAAAAATCACTTTCATGTGGAGGGTTGTGAAAAGGCCCTGTTTCATGTGGTCTGAAGGTGGCACTGGTGCATTTCAGAAGCAGCACAGCACAACCTCAGCTCTGCAAAGGCTTTATGAACTGTAGATAAAAATCCCAAGTCATTGGGTTTCTATTTCTTTCTTGATCAAGCAGAAGTATCCACGTGAATGCTGAGAAAAGGGTAGAGTCTGTTAAAAAAGGATCATAAGATTACAGATTCCAGTTACTGGGGCATTTCTTTAGCAGAGTATAAATGTTATCAGATCCCACAGCAGTTACAGCAGTTTGCTTTTTGTGCTGTGTGCTTCTTTCTGTCTGAAATAAGAAAGAAGGATGTGTTTGGAAATTCTCCTGGCCAAGGTATTTGCCTGAGGGAAGGGTTTCCATTTTGAAGGACAGGACTGTGTGTCAGTGGTATTTCACTCAATAAACTGGATTATTTGCCTCACACTGTAAAGAGAGAAAGGATATTCTCATACACTGAGTTGAGAAGATGTGATACATGCCCAAATATATTCCCAGCTCTGTGAAAGAATTGGGCAACTCTTTCTTCACCTCAGTTCCCCCTGTGCAACATGGAGATGATAAAACATGCCTGCTACTGTCTTAATTAATTCTTGTGTGTAAGACTCTTAATTAATTCCTCTATGTAAAAGTACTTTGAGATTAATGGGTGGAAGCTGCAAAGAAAACTGCCTGCAGCAGAATTGGAAAAGGAAAATCCAAACAACCCCCCAGCTGATGTTACCTGGAGAGGGGCAGAGGTTCAGCACAGCACATTGTCTGTGTGATATTGGAATTGCAAATAATTCTGCCAGCAGCAGTTCTGCTGCTCTCATCAGAATATAATTTATTATTATTATTATTAATAATCAGAATGTTGGGTGTTTTCTTAAAACATGCTGGGAAGTTTTCAAGACAAATCAGATGGGATCCCAGTCCATGAGAATTCACAAAGTCCCTCTTGTAAAGAAAGGGAAGGGTTTGTGTAAGGGAGGAGAATCCCAAAGGGATGAGAAAGCTTTAATGGTTATCCCAGTAAGTTACAGGGACATCAGAACTGTGTGGAACATTGCAACTCTAGCAGAGCAAATGCCCAACTAGGCCAGAAGGGTTTTCAGGATCTTTCTGCAGTTACAATGCTCCCATTTGTTGCAAAAAGCAATTTATGTGCTTTTGGGAGAGCACACCTGGACCATCAGCCTGCATGACCACAGATGCCTCTGGGATCCATGTAGCATATTTTTGAATCTTTTTTTAAAATATATATATACATACTTTTAAATGTCTTTTTGCTGCCTATATAGGAAAGAATAAATTTATTTTGATAATAAATCATAAATACATTGGTAAAAGAAACAAGAAGCATGCTTCATTCTGTTGTGCTGTTTCAGGAGAAATGACCAGAATATCAAAGCTGTTTTGTCTGCAAATGGAAATTAGGCCACCAAATATCTTTTTTTTTTTAAAGGACTGATTTTCTCTACCAGAGAAAAGATTGAAAATTACTACAATAAGCTTTTTGTTGGTTGGGGTCTTTGTTTTCTGTTAAAGAAAAGACACAGACTAGTTCAGAGTGTGATGAAATGCTTGAGAGTATATGGAAAAATGCAGGAAAATAATCACTGGAATTACTGAAAGACCTCAGTGTAATAAACCTTGACTCAATATCAGACTGGAGGAAGCCAGTGGAGGGATTCAGAAAAAGGAGGGAGCACTGGGAAAAGAGGGTGAGAAAGGGCAGACCAGTGAAAATGCACTTGCAGGAAGACCCTCATTAGTAACACAGTTTTAGCTGGGCTGTCACTAACAAGGACAGAGGTGATGCCTTAAGAAGGACCTGCAGGTACCCTGTGCTTGTGTGAATGCAAAAGAACAAGATGTTTTCAAGAGTGTAACCAGGGGAAGAAAAAGTGAGAAGGTACAGTTCTTTTGGGAAAGGTTTAAAGAGTGGGAGGAGATGTTAGAGGTGAAGTTACAGAGGAAAAGTGGGGGCTTCAACACTGGAAAGATTCAGGTTCCCAGTTCCAGCCACTATCCCTCTAAGCTGACACTGAGGCTTCAGGGGGATGTTAGGGAAGCTGAGGTATGTGTGAGATGGGACAGGGAATGGATTTTTGGTGGAGAGATTGCAGCTGAGGTCGTTGGAGGAGGTGAGTGTGAAAGAGCAGATTGTGAGGGAGATTAAAGAAGAGGAAAGTGCTGCCCTAAGGGAATGCTGCAAAAAGGGAGAACACAGTCTCCCAAAAGATAAGTAAAAGAAGCAGGTCCAAAGGTGGGAGAAGGGCAGTATTGCAAAATCAAGGAAAGAAAACATATCAAGGAGGAATCAATGATCAACACTATCAGACATGGAGGAACCAAAAGAACTGAGAGCAAACACCCAAAGTAGCTCTGCTGACCCACAGAAAGTATCTTCCAGTGGAAGAGGAGGAATGAAAGGCAGATTCCTGGAGAGGCAGTGCATAGACTTCATGCAATCTGATGACAAAGAATTGTATAAAAAGTTGCCCCCAATATTTTTACCCTGTTATATTAAAAAGAGATGCAAATCCCCAGTTTTTCCTGGTTCAGGAAGTGCAGAAGGCTCCTTGTTTCCTGGTTGCAGGCCAAGGTGGCAATGAGTCTAAATGACACTGGTAACAACCTAACATCACTTACTAGCATGGCTGGGAGAAAAACAGAAGTGCAGACCTATCCAGGTTTGGTGGGTTTTTAAAGCTTTTATAGACTTTCCAGTGCATTCCTCCTTTAGCCAGCTGTCAGTGAAAAATGAAGAATGCATTTTCAACCTGTGCAAAAATGTCCTATCAGTGCCTGAGGTATTATCAGTTGCTGTAAAGCACTTTCCCCTTCAGCTATGCATTCATTTTTTAAAACAGTAATCCCACCCTGTAGTCTGGTAAACTTCAGGAAGGTTTCAAAATTTCATAATACAGCTAAAAGTAGTTTCCATATTGCATTTGGCAATAGCCTCAGCCTATATTCTTGCCTATAAAGCAGAATGGTGCAATTCTTCTGGAAAACATCCAGAGCCAATAGAGCTATGAAAAGTCACTATAGAGTTTCTATGGGGGGTTGTGCTGTTGTTTGGATGCTCTTTTATCTACACTGCTATGTTCTACTGCTCTCTGTTGTTATTTGCAAGGCCGACACTGCTGTCCCTGTCCTGAATTTCCAGCCTATTTAACGTGGGTGACAGCTCATGGAGTTACCTTTGAACCATTCAAGTGTCTCAATTACTGACAGCACTCTGCTGGATTTATCACTCATCTAATTTCTACTGTAGCATCATTGCTCAGTGGGTTCCAGAGTCTGGGGACAGGCTTGTCAAAAATGATCAAGAAGACAAACAAAAGCAGGTGCCAGAGCAAGTGTGTTTGTGAGATCCCGTATTAGCTGGGGCAGGAGACTGGGGGTTTGTTTGATTTTTGTCTTTAGCACAGGAGTAGTAGTTCAGTATCTCAGAAGCAGTTTGGCCACTCCCAGTGTGGCAAAGTCTTTTTTTAGTCCCCCATGCAAACGTTGGCACAATCTGACATTAAATTCAGTCATTGGTCTGCAAAATATTTGGTTTGAACTTTGTCCCACTCTCCATTGCCCAGGCAAGTACCTTCACATTTCCCTCTGCTTCTCTCTTGCTTCTCTGTCGCTCCAAACTCCACCTTTGGGCCAGAGGCTGGCTGCTTCTTACTGTGCTTGAGTTTTGGTGCTCAGCAGAATGACTTTCCCAGGCTGATGTGGGCTGGGTTTCTGTGAGGCAGGGGAGGTGTAGGCAGAGCCAGGGCATCCAGGCAAGCTCTGCTGCCCACAGGGGCAAGGAGAGAGAGCACTCGTTGTCTCCCCATGTGGATTCTCTTTCCAGAAAGTAAGCAGCAACGGGAACATTCTGTTGTGATTATAATGTCATTAACCTGACACAACAATGGTGTCTGGCCATGCAAAACTGGTGGTGCTGCCCACTCATTACCAGCCAGCTCATGGAGCAGGACATAATTTGGTTTTTCAACAGGCTTTTGCAGCTGTACACTAAGAAAGACACAGTCCCTTTCAGTGTCTTTGTTCTGGTTTCATCCTGAGGCTTTCCTCTCTCACAAGAGGACCTCCTCAGAGGAGAATATTTTGTGAGTTTTTCTCTGTGCCAGGTTGCCCTGTTGAAATTAGCAGCTGTCCATTTGAGAGGAGAGTGCCCAGAAGCCGTTTGGTGAATGGGATTTACTGCCCAAACCTGCTCTTTCAGGATGCTGCTGACTGCACTGCTCAGTAGCCAAATCATTCAGCACCCTCCCTCTCCCTCCAGGAAAAAAATGAGGATGGAGAGCTCTTCTGGGGGCAAAGGAGCACCTTGAGCAGGAGGCAGATTTTAATTTCATACCTGAGAAACGCTGAAGGTGTTTTTCTGGTGAGAATGAGTCTTGATCTCAAGTGCAACAAACATTCCTAAATGCCAAATTTCACTCTAGCAACATTGCCAGGGTCTGGTTAATCCAACTCTCCTCCTTGATCTATGTTCATCTCAGCTCTCAGGTGGTACAAGTCATTACAAAACCATTCCTACAGACCACCTTTGGTTACAGTTTCCATAAGGCTCAGCAGGCAGATAAATTATCCTGCAGCTCTGAAGAAGTTTTTTGTGAACTGTGGTGTGAAGTATAAAACCTGACAACTTGGGAAAGAAATGCACTGAGCCAGAGCCAGCAAAGGGCACCAAAGCCCTTGGTTCAGATTGCATAGCATGCATTTTCTGGTACTCATCTTAAACATTCTGAGCAAATGAAGCCAGATGCAAATAAAGCCAGACTTGGAATCCAGTACACCCAGAAACACACTGTAGCAATTCCTCTGAGAGATGTCTGTGTGAATCCACTTCAGGTTTGCCAAACCAAGATAAGAGCACATCTCTCTGAAGTCATTTAGTATCCTTAATAAAGATCACAGTATTTGTAAACTGGCCAAACCTCAGTAAAATCAAAGATGATTTTAATTCTTTCATAATTCCTAGGCTCCACATGATCCAATATGACAGATAATGGTTGTGAAAATATTCACCATTTATTTCTGGCCAAGAAAGATATTGAGATGACACCTTTTTAGGGCCTCTTTATTTGATGCAGTTCAGCAATCAAAGCTTTCTAGAGAAGCCCAAGTGTTAATGAAACTAAACTTCATGGAGTCATTGAATCTATAGCAAATTGAATCCTAGATTTCTGATCTCTTGAATAATGCAGAAATATCCTTTTTCCATGCTGGAATGTAATTTCTGCACTGTAACTTCATTCTTTTTTTCCTTTGGAGTTGAAGCAAAAGGGAGAAGAGAAGAAGATTCAGTTTAAGCTAAACTTAAACTAACTCTCATACCCTGGGTGAAAACTGCAAAGGGCTGTGAGTACCTGGAGAGTTGTAGACAATTGTGAAAGGGGTGGAGGATATAACAGCACCACTATTTTGATCAGCTTAAACCAACAGTGAAATTACCCTGAGTGTCACATGGGTTATAAAAATGAACTTGATGTGGCCAAAGTGACTTCTGAAGGATTTTATAAGCACTTGGTTGCTCAACAGTTGAAAACCAGGCCTTTTTCCTAAAGAAAGATCTGGGACATTCATGTTTGAGAAATATGTTTTTGAAACTGTTGAAATTAGCAGCTTCAGCAAAGATATGTACAGCCAGCCACATTCCTGTGGAGCAGTTCTCCATCAGCAGGGAAACCTTTACATCCAACTCTAACCTGATTCTCCAAAACTCTTCTTTTGTGAGGTGTTCACCATCAGGCTTGAATGGAGGTCTAATTCTCAATGTTATGAGGGCAAAATACTTCAAAGCAAGAGGAAATCTATTTTGGTACTTGTATTTTGATTAATGAGCTTTCTGAATCCTTTCATTGTAGTTATGTTTGTCAGGTGTGGCACCTTAAGGATTAATGACATCTTCAGAGCTATTTCTCTGTATGTGATTTGATGCCTGAAGTGATGATGACCAAGAAATATTTCATTTCACAAAGAGCAGCCACTTATTAATAAAACAGGTTCTATCAGAAACTATAGAGCACCATGTAGCAGGAGCCACATTGTTACTGTGACAAATAATTGGGAGAAATATAGACAACTTTCACACACACAAAAAAAGAAAAGAAAAAAAAAGAAAAAGAAAAAGGCTCTGGGGAAGTACAGGGAGGTCAGCCTCACCTGAGTCCCTGGGAAGGTGATGCAGCAAATCCACCTCGAAACCATTTCCACACATCATAGGACAAAGAAGTCACTGCTTGACCTCACATGGGATTTTATTTCTCTAATGAGGATTAGGTGTTCATATATTGCGACCAATATTAATTTTGAAGTTCATTTTGATGGTGCATGGCCACTGCAAACCCCAAAAATAGCCTAAAAAGCAGTGTGTGCTTATTTTGAAGGAAAAGCAAACTATGAACTATGGTCAGACTTCACAGCATCACAGAATCATGAAAGTTGGGAAAGATCTTTAAGCTCATCAAGTCCAACCATCAAAACCACCACATTCACCATGAAACCATGGCATTTGTTTGACTGCTTCTGGTATTTCAAATATATATCCCATTCTTATTATTTTGTATAATTTTTACAGTGTTTATTTTAAAATAGATCTTAGAATTAATAAAAAACATGTCTTGTTCTATTTAGGGTCTCATTAATAGAGTTCCGGTTCATAAAAGTGGATTTTCTTCTTTCCATCACTTCATGCTGTCTCAGTACCTCCTTACCATACATCCCACATTTATCCACTCCAGGGTCAGTTTTCAGCTGACCACAGATCATACAACTAAACAATGATAAAAAAAATAGCAAATTATCCTAAATGGATTGTTTGCTCCCAGAAAAAGCTGCTAAATTAGTACTTGCCTGTGATGTCAAGGGTGAAGTGTTGCACTAATGAAAATGGGGTAATACCCAACAGTAACCATCCACACATCTCTGTTCACTTCCCTCCTGAGAAGAGTCACAGAAAGGACATTTGTGCTTTGAGCACAAAGGGAAAGAAAAAGGTGACTTTTTACTGTCCTTTAGTCTGTGGTGACAGGAAAAATCAATAGAGCTGTAACCCCATGGGGGGAGAGATGTGAAGGGGACAAGAGGAACAAGAGCTCTCCTGCTTGGTACATAACACAAAGCTTGGAATGTGGTTGATGGAATTGATCCCAGTTTTGATAACTGTGTTTCTTGTATTTCCCTGAGTGTAGCCCACAGGTTATTTGGAAGAACAACTTTTGATTTGGCAGTGCCTGGGATTGTTTATATGGACACAAATGCATTTGCCTGCAGATGCAGGCAAGGCAGGAGGAGTTGACTGCAGCACATCCCCTCTTCCAGCAGTGAGCAGATCCAGCCCCACTGGCAGCCTCTGATTCCTTGCCTGCTCCACTAACATCTCTCTTGCTTGACTTTTTTGGGGGATCCTTAAAAATGTGGGATCTCTGATCTCTCTGTCTGAGGAATGGGTGAAATTTATGTCTGTTCTGAGCTCCTAATGATGATATAGATTTAATCTTTGACTAGACTCAAGAATCAACGAAAATCCTATGAGCTTCACCTCTGAACCATAATCTGTAACACACTGCAACCTCTCTACCAACCCAAACCAGTCATTTTTTTATGGCAGTGTGAAAAAAGCTGCTTGGTTCTACTTCGCTTTTTGCACACCATGGTGATCCCTCTTAGAGGAACTTTCTCTAGAGGAAATGCAAGTGCAGTGTGAGGAACACCACGACCCAAATCCCCTGGGAGTGCAATTGCAGCAGATTTTGTGGCTAGCAGTGAAAAAAAGAGGAAGAAAGGTTATTTTTAACAGGAGTATTTCAAGGAGCTCAGCATCGAAGTCAGAATTACGAGTCTGGATGCAAGATATGAGTGCATGACAAGGCAGGGACTTGTCAGCCAGAATGGGTTAATGTGGTAACAAACCAGCAGCTCTTCTCCTCAGCTGAAAATGGAGCTTCTCAGCAAATCAGCTGCCTAATGCAGAAGTACAAGCACAAACCCAACACAGAGGTGAATTGCCTGAGGGTCTCACATTTTTCAAAGCAGAGAAATGGAATGATACCTTAAAGCAGTATGGACAAGCCAAGGAATACCTGTGGCATCCAGAGAACATGTCTGATGGGGAGCAGCTGAGGGAGCTGGGAGAGCTGAGCCTGGAGAAAAGGAGGTTCAGGGGGAAACTTCTCACTCTGTACAGCTCCTGACAAGAGGGTGCAGCCAGGTGAGAGCCAGGCCCTGTTCCCAGGGAACAAGAGACAGGACAAAGGCAAACAGCCTCAAGTAGTGCCAGAGGAGGTTGAGATTGCATGTTAGGGAAAATTCCTTCACTAAAAGGGTTCTCAAGCATTTGAACAGGCTGCTCAGGGAAGTGGTTGAGGCACCAACCTTTATTCTCCAGCTCTGTGCAGTCTGTTCCAGCTCAGCCTTCCCAAAGCATCACCCCCGCCTCGGCTGCATTCCCCTGCTAATCTCAGCCCCCATGTTTTTGTGTCCCAACAGGTGTGGTTCGCCAGGTGAGGCCCATCATTGGGCCCTTCCATGCCATCCTGAAGCTGGAGATGAACTATGTCATGGGGGGGGTGGTGTCCCACCGCAACATCGTCAACGTCCACATCTTTGTGTCCGAGTACTGGTTCTGAGGGACACCCACCAAGCAAGTGCTCCAGCCTGGAACATTACCACCAGCTATTATGCCATGTACCTTGTTTTTAAAAACCCAATAGTGTTCTTTTTGTTTTGTTTTGTTTTGTTTTTAAATATTTGGTTTCTAGTTTAAGACAAATAACAAGCTATTACGTTGATTAGACGTAGGGCGGAGCAAATTAAGTGAGCCTGATGTAGTTGTCTGTATAAATACGTAGTGTGTAAAACTGCTCAGCTGCCTGGTGAAATTGAGGAACTTTCCTAAAGGTTTGGACACATCTCAACTATTGCTCCTTGGCCAGATAACCTGAGTGACAGGCTGTGGAACAAAACAGATGTCAGAGTTCATTGGGATGAGAACATGCTGTCTTTGGATGGTAGAAGTTGGATTAGGATTAATCATTTCACCTCAAATTAACTACCTTGAAGAGGATTGTCAGAGAGTGATAATTATTTAGGTTTGAACCCTCTGAATAGGCCCCCAAAAATTGCTAATTATTCCTGAAAAGTTGAGCCTGGAAATTTAAGAAGTGACATTCAGCTGCAGCTACCAGAGGAAGTGCAAAAGAATTAGAAATACTTAAAGACTAACAAGCTATTGCACATATTAAAAAATATTCTTTTTTTTGGTAGTTATTATTTGATTGTAAGATTGTTTGATTCTAATTAAACAAGTACCTCTCATTGAAATGAATCTGTTACATGAACACAGCATATTGTTTAAATTCCAAAATCACCAGTACTCAGCAATACATGGGAAACTCAGACCTTATCTCCTGGCTGTTATAAAGCTCCATGCCTTTTTAAAATTGGTAATAAAATTAGCATGTTAAACTGTACATTTCCTATGCACCAAACCAAGGCATATGTAATAATATAATGAAAATCTCACCAATAAATGAATGTTTAATGTATTTTCTGGGCATCAAAATACTGTATCTTTGAAATTGCAGAACAGAAAAGAAGCAACTCCATGTTTCAGTTTGTTATGTTTGTTAAGATATGAGGAAATAAAGAAGGTCAGATGGGAAATACTTTGAAGTATGCCATGGTTTCTGATTCCCAGGAAAATTACATGATGCAGCTTCTGTAAGCAAATTCTTCATATACATATTCCCCACTCCAACCAGATCTCCTTTGGTCATTATTGGCACTAAGCATGGAACAGGCTGCTGTGAGAACAGGCTGCCCCATCCCTGGGAGTGCCCAGGCTGAATGGGGCTGGGAGCACCCTGGGATAGTGGGAGGTGTCCCTACCCATGGCAGGGGGTGGAACTGGATAAACTTTAAGGTCAGTGCCATCCTGCTCCCTTTACCTTTTAAATGAGGTCTGGGTCTGTTTGGGAGGGTGTTACTGATGCAGAAAGCAGCAGGTGCCAGCTGTGGCACAAAACAGAAGTGTGGGCTCTGAGGGACATTTCTGGGAGCACCAGCCTCCAGCACCTCCTCCCTCTGGCCTCCCCAGAGCAGGGCTCCCTGCTCTGACAAGGAAGGAATTCCTCAGCAAGGAATGCCAGAGCCCTTCCCACATCACTGCTGCTCTCCCAGTGCCTTTGTTCCTGCGGTGAGAGCGGGAGGTGCGAGGCTGCCTGCAAATTCCTGCTCCAACACAGGGACATAAAGTACAACCACCAAGTCTCCAAAACACTGGCCTGATGAAAGATCTATTTTCCTGCTGTGGCTAAGAATGTGCTATCTCTTCTGTAATGAGCTCTCCTTTTAGTTTTTTTCTTTTTGCTTTCACCTTATCCTATTTCACTGGGGTTTTTCCCTCTTCCTTTTCATTATTGAATTCTCCCCTCCCTCCCCATATTTTCATTCTCTGCATCCATCTTTTCCTTTTTTTTTTTTTTCTATCAATGAGTGTTTACTTGTAACTGAGCAATTGAAGTTAAACATGATCACCAGACCCAGGAGAGAGACCTTGAGCAGCTGCAGAGAGAAAACCCATCCTGGGGTGACTTCAGACAAAAAAAGGCACAATTTGCACACCCAAATGTTTTATCATGATACTCTTAATCACATCCAGATCATGCCACTTTCTGGCCACCTAGCTTAAGTCTGGCTTTGGTATTGCTTGGATGGAAGGGGAGTCACCTCATTTAAATTAAAAACCAATAAATCAAATGGAAGGTGATGCCTTTTTCAACCTAGAAATGAAATTTGAGATAGTTTTAGTACAGGAGGTAATATAAAAGTGGATCTTTATTGGAGCTCCAGGAGCAGTAATGGAAGAATGTCCACAAAAGCCCACCTTGCCCCCAGGGGTGAGTTCATTTTGATAGGATGTAGGAAATTAGCAGGATTGATAAAAAGTACCAATTAGCATGACAAGTGGTGATTCCCCCCCAGGTCAAGCCCCTGCTCTGGAGTCCCCTCCTCAGCACTGGCTGGACTTTATGAAAATCTATCTCAAAGAGCTGTTTTAAGCCTTGGTTCCCAGGAATCACCAAGACAGGACAGGGACCTTGTATCCCCTGGGCTTGGAGCTCTGCAATTTGTTTTGCCTTCCTGCCTAGGGAAAGGGCAGGGAAACTACTGGGAAAATTGGCTACTAATCCAATGGGCTAAGAGCTCTAAATCTATGTGTAAAGAATACTGAGAATATATAAAAGAAAACAAGGTTAAAAACCATCAAAGGAGAAAGGCATCAAAGGGAAGCAGCTGTGGTGCATCACAGCACAGGTGATGGAGATCTTGGCCTGGCCATGCTCACAGAACAAAGTTTGCAGGCTGATGGGGATCAGGTTCTTCTGTTTTGTCATTAGCTGATGGCTAATGAGTGAGATCTGGTGCAGGTCATACAGTGATTGGAGGGAGGGCTGATAAAAGATTTGGGGTTCCTCCGCTCAGGTAAGGCCAACACCAACTTTATCTGAGTGCAGCCCATGAGTGACCCTGGAGCTGGTGAGAACAGCCACTCCTGACTCTGGATGTGAGGTGAGTTAAATTACACATTGCTGAATTGTCCTCATACTGCCAATATTTGGAGCAGAAATTGTAATAACAATACAAAAGCACTGCTGTAATGGATACCATCCTAACTCTGTAACTACAGTTTAGGTTTTGAGAACTACAAATATGTGTTTAACTAAGGCCAGAGAGTACTAAATGGTGCTTGAACTGTGGCCAGCTGCCTAGAAGGTAGAAATTAGAAAAAAATTGGGGTTTTTACTCTTTCAAAGTGGAAAAGCTGAGTATGTTTGTACCTCTGCAAAGATAGAGGGGAAAATGAAGCAGGAAAAGGACAATAGACACACCCAAGTTCCTCCATCTTTACCCTATTCTATCTATATAGTAAAATCTAAAAATTCTGTTTTTCACCCTGTGACCTAACAATAATCATACCAATCAAACCCACGTGGTCTGCATCTCCCCTTTTAGGCATGGCAGCTTTTCCCAGGGGTTTAAATCAAACACATCATTATTTTTGACTCCAGGAGCACCCAAAGGGGTGACCCAGGTTCTCACACCCTCCCACCTGCTCTGCTGCTGAGGCAGGGCTGGGTGGTTTCTCTGGGGTCAAGGAGGTTTAAAATGATCTGAAGCAGAATCATCCAATTGCTCTCTGCAGCTGCACTGGGGTCAGGATGTTTTGACTTTTGTTTCATCTCCTGGCAATAACATGAAAAGCCTAAATTGGTGTCCATTGAAGTGAATGAAGGGTTCCTGACTTATCAGGCACACAGCATTTCAGAGAGACCTTGGGCAAGTGTTTTACCTCTTCATGTTTTATCCTTTCCTTCTGTGTGTGGAGATGGTGTAGATGGTTATCTGAAAAACCCTCACTCTGATAGTTTGTAAATAAAAGCCAGTTGTCCTGAATCCTTGGGTGGCAGACACTTTGAGAGAACATGGAAATGTTATTAACTGCTTTATCTTTTATGTTTAGCTACATAAAAATATTAAGAGAGGTTTTGGAAGTGTTTTAAATTAATAACATAAAAACTTGACAGAAAGAGTGGAAAGGCTGTCTGGGACCCAGGCTGTGAGTCCCACATATGTGAGCTGAAAGGGAATCCAAGAATGGAATTACCTGCAGTATGTGAAAGACTTTACATCAGATTTTCTGAAGGAGTTTGTGAAAGCAATCTATTTATCTGTAGCTGTGTTCTGCTTATTTCACCTCCTTTGCAATTCTAATGGCACATGTGTTTTCTTCCCTGCCCTCTGCAGTTGTTTGGTACCTGCCAGGCTCTTTGGCATTTCTTTGGAATACCACATAATCCTGGGTTGATGTGAACTGCTCTGTTTTGTAGCTGGTGGTTGTTCATGAAACTGAACTCATGTGCAAATAAGGGGCATTTGGAGAAGTGCTGGGCTTAGTTTACTTCAGCATTTTCTGGGTATCTGCTCACTCTCCATGTACTGAGACAGAGCACTGCTCTGCCCACAGGTGTTTGTTGCTGTCCCTGGCAGTGGGATGTGGATGTGAAGGAAGTGGGGTTTGATTGCAGATGTGAGGCAGGTTTGGGAATCCAGTTAAATTCCTCTAATGAAACATTTGTCTTGTATGCAAAGTCTAGCTAATGCTGGAGTTTAAACTAAGATAGGAGAGAATCCTGAAGTTAAAACAATTCAAGGAACAAAGTTTCCCCTTCTCCTCTGAAGAGTTTAACCCAGTAGATTTAGTTGACAGAGGAACTGGAAAAATCTGATCCATGCAGACAGATGCAGACATGTATAAGATATATAAAGGAGTTACCTGTAGGCACAAGGATTAGCACACAAACATGGTGAGATTTGTCCTTGCAAAGATGGGAATACCAGTGCAAACACTGAAGTGATGGATTCTATAAATCACTCACTGATTAATTTTTGAGCCCTGATAATGTGTGACCCAAATTTAACTGTTCTGTGGATGAGCACACAGGCAATCTGTCCCTCTGAGGGCACAGGGCTGCCTGGACAGGCTCAGGTACCTGAGATCTGCCTGGGCTCTGGGTGCCCCTCTGGAAAGGTGTGCATCTTCCACAGCTCCTACACCAGCTCTGCCAGGCTGTGCACATCATGGCTCCTGCACATCTGTGTCCAGGTGCCTGAGTTACTCCCTTTAGGAACCTTGCTGGAGCCTGTATTTAGAGAGAATTTTGACCACAGTGGGTTGTTGCCATTGGGAAGACCAACACACTGTGGAAGGAAGAAAAAAATTAGAATAGATTACACAGGGATTGCCTGACTTAAATGCTACCAGCTGTGTGTTGGAGCAGGGAGGAGAGGGAGAAAAATGCCCACTTTGTTTGTTGAGAAAACCCAATTTGTTAAGTTCAAATCTGAATTCAGACCAGAGTCCAGGGTTGTTCTGATCAAAGGGGTAAGTACAGCTTGCTGAGAGACAAAAACAATGGCCAGGCTGGGCTGGCAGGGAGGGAGCCAAAGCTTTCAGCTTCTCATATCCTGGGAGCACTGAGCCTGGGTATGGCTGTGTGGGACAGAATGGGTGCACAGAGCAGCTGTATTTGGGGGCACTGAGGCTCTGGCAGGTAGATCAGGCACTAGGAGGAGATTGGATTGCATGTTGGTGGAACATGTGTTTGGAGGAACAGAAAGAAAAAGACAATTGATCTGCAGAAGATGAGGTTTTGACAGTGTTGTCAATTATTTGAGTTTCTGGATTTCCAGGAGAGTTCTCCTTGTCCAACCATTGGTGAACTTCCCTACTGGCAAGGAGCTGTGTCCTTGCAGGAGGTGCAAGGAATTTGCATGTGATGGTTACTGCAGCAGAGAAGGGGCAGCTCAATGGCCACACTTGATTTAAGGTAGTGAACCATACCAAACACAGGGTTTATGATGTAAGAGAAACATCTGCATTGCTCAGGGTTATTTAAAAACTTTCTTTACTGAATCATAATATGAACTTAACAGTACAAGGTACTCCTGCTCACCCCCTTTTTTTTTTTCTCTCTGCACGTTGTGCTTTTGTCCTGAAAAATTAAAAAATAAGTGGTCCTAAAAACCCCAGTCATCTGAAGAAATGAAAATGCTGAAAGGAGGGAATGGCAGCAGCAGGGAGCAATTTGGCACTTAGGGCTGCAGAGGCTACAGAGAGCTCCAAGTGCTGCATTCCCAATGAGGACAACACTATTGATTAATTTCATAACTTCACCTGCCTCTCACTGACAGATGGCTGCTTATTTGGATCCCTGGAAAACAGTTCTGCACAATAACATAGGTGCATTGAATGCTGCAAAGGTCAGGCAGCTTGAGCATGGGAAAATATTTGTGAATGAGGCCCAAAAAAACTACTGAAGGAGGTGATTTCTGGCTCAAAGATTAGTCTTCATTTAGAGACTGAGAATTTATTGCTGCCCAAACCAGCATTATCAGCTTTCTGTCAGCAACAATCATCAGGATTTCCTTTCCCAATCAACATGAGCTGTGACCTCATCGCTGCAAAGGTGAAGCCCTGACAGGGATTAAAGGCTAAGAGAAAGAAATGAGGTAGCAGGGCTGAACAAAGAGGAGCTTGTTACCCAGCCATGGCCAGCCCAGGCAGAATGTTACAGCTGAAACACGAGCCACTGAACTGAAGACTAAAAAGAGTATTTTTAAGAGCCTGAGTAATGCTGGGTCTCCCCATCTTTCAGTGGAGAAGGAAGGCAGGCTGCCATCCTTGCCATCAGAAATTTTTGAAGTGGGATTAGCAGAGCCTTGTGGCTTGTCAAGTGTTTAATTGCAATTCTGCAGGGATGCAGCCTCAAAGACACTGGGAAGCAATTTAACAGTCATGCCTATCATTACACACACCAAATTGCTCCTGTGCTTGTATGATATTCAGCAGTCTGAAACAGAGAGGCTGAGTCCAGGGCAAGGCTGAGAACGTCAAAAGTGATGAAAGGCAAATACATGCCTGATACTCATCAAAGCAACTTAATCCATGGTGGAAGAGTGAAAAGAGGTAGAAAGGGGTTTATGCTGTTGATCTGTGAGTTGCTTGTTTTTTCACTCATCCCCCGGGTTCCTGGAACCAACAAGTGAGGGATTTTTGGGGGGAGGGTGTATTCTTTTCTCTTAAAGGTCACTCTTGGCTGCCACAGTATCTTTTCCTATTGAAACCCTCCACAGACTTGGTTCAAGTCCCAGTGCAAGCCACATGTGTCACAACTTTTAAAGGACTCTGGATCAGTCCCTTTGTCAGTCACCAACATATATCCCTGCTTTTTCCAGCAGAGGTGGCCTTGTTCTGTAGTCCAGATCCAAGTCTTTGGGAAGTTGATGGCATCCAGGATGCTTTCTGCCCACTGACAAAGGAGAGCATCTCCTCATGCTCTGTGCTGGGCTCTCTCAAAAAAGGGACAGGATACTTTGACCTCTCACTGGAGCACAGAAATCACCCAACAGTGCTCAGGGTACTTGACACCTCATGGCATGAAGTCTCTGGGCTGCAAGTGGAGGATTAGAAACCAAATCCATCTCAAAAACACAAGAATACGATTGAATTTCATGTAGACCAGATACTGTCATATTTGATGTGGTGTACTTTGAGCACCTCTCAATCCAGCACAAAGAATCCAAGTGAATCTTGAGCAGAAAGGATGAAAGGAAACATTCTTGTTGTAAGTTCATGCATAAATCAGGCTCCTTGCTGATACTGAGCAGGCTTCAGAAACTATTCAGAATAAAAATATCTCCAGCTTAACACATTATAGAGCTTATGTGAGGAATCAATTCATCTTTAAAACCTCCAAGGTGCTTCATTCTTTATATTTTAGAGATCACCATCAGCCACAAATAAACAAGGTTAAGCCCTTTTCTTGTAAAGGTATCACCATCTCAAGCAGTCTGATTGATCCCCAGCTCCCAAAAGGTGGAGCTGCAGGAACAGCCTTCAGCTGCTGCTGAAATGTTTGTGGGCTTTCTCCAAAAGCTGAGGTTGGGCCATGCAAATACTCCCCAGCCCAGCACTGGCAGCATTAGGATGCAGTGTTCATAGCAGCAGAGGGCAGCCTGGCTGGAGTTCAACTGATGATGAAAACCTCTGCAGCAGCTTTTGAAGGCTGGGCCAAAGTCAGTGTCCTGATTTGGGTGGAGTTTGACACGGCTAAAACTCTTCACTCTGTAGCAGTAAGATATTCAATTGTATGAAAGCCTTAGAAATATTAGATTTAGTGATGCTATGGCTTGAGTTCCTTTCTTTTAGTACTCTCAGCCTAAAGAAACATGAAGCCAATTGGGGCAGAGGAATAATGAGTCCTGTAGCAAAATCCAAAGCTGCTATCCAGCATTGAAAAGCAAGTGAGAGGTTTTGGGTTTGTCAGACAGTTTTCAGAGAGGAACACATGTACATAATGCTGAACTGAATGGGAAATTTAAGTAGGGACAATGTAATTACCAGGAAACTCAGTAGGGTCATTATTCTTTATGAAAAATGCATGGATTGATGCTTGGCAAAACTAATTGCCATGAATAATTTCTTAATTTATATAATCTATTTTGTTTTCAATTTCATTTTTAGTGACTGACCACCTACAGACATAGTTCATGTTTTTTTTTTTTTTATTCCTCCATCAAGTCTTCAGAGGTGATCAAACAGGATCTATTTATCAAACAGGATCTATTTCAGTTGCTGCCTTTCTTGGCAACTTCTTATTTTGATCAATTTAATTTTGCTCATGCATGGAACAGAAATAGCACTGGCTCTCCAGGCATAAGAAAATTAAACAGAATGCAAGGCTTCAGTCTATTTTAAATCGGGGTTCAAGCATTTATACCAACACCTGAGAATGGAGGAGGTTTTGCAGATTTTTTCAACAATATTTTAAAGACAAAATCAAAAGTACTGAGTTTTTGTCAGGACCGAACACTGGAGATTTCACACTGGCAGGTGGCCTAAAGCACCTGCACCTCCCTCAGCTCACCAGGCATCCTGGCAGTCCCACCAAACCTCTCATTCTACTGAATTGAGATCTGTTCCTTTGAGATCTTTTCCTGGTGTGTTTGAATACCTTTCTATTTGTATTATAATCAACTTGAAAGCGTGCCAAGGGAAATGGCTGTGCCCTCCACAACAACACCTATTAAGGGCAGAGATCAGCATTACTCAGAGCCCTCCTCGTTTCCTCCCTTTCTCTGCAAACACACTCTAATCTGGAGTGAGCTAGAACTATTTTTTTCCCCTGCATATATTGAAGACAGGCTCGGTGTTTGTATTGGCACAGAGCCTGACGTGGCATTTGTGAGGATGAACCACAAGCATGTGCATTTCAGCCAGGCTGAGCTAAGGAAATACATGCTAGAATCAGGAAAAACCTTCTTCCCCTCTCCCTCTGCTTCCAAACCAATAATGCAAGGGGGGAAAAACACCCTTCAGGCTTCTCCTTTGCAACCTGAAGCCACCACTTCCTCTCACCTGCCTTGACATGAAGCCCCTTCACAGGGCTGGGGACGTCGTGGCTGCACAAGTGAGTTTTGTGAGGGGGCAAAGGTGACATCATCCAAAATTTGGAAAGCTTTCCAAAGGACTGAGTCAGATTTATGAATTCTAACAAAATGGATGTAGTGTGATGGGGGTTTCTGTGATTGAAGTGGATAAAACCTCTTTATGTTTAAGGTTAGGAAGCACTAACTGAGACAGTCACCTCAGCATCTCCTCTAAGTAAATTATTAAGAATGGAAAGGTAGAAAAATCAGGAAACTGCAGTTAATATGTTTCCCTGATAGATTCCTCAGTTATTTAAACTTCTTTTTGTTTAATCATTAAATCAGTCAATCTTTTCTGCTTCACATGTATCTGACTTCTATCACTGTGTGGGGCCTCAGACAACTTTTCTTTCAGAAACCCTTCAGGTATTAACAAGATGTTTTTATAAATCATAGGGGGGAAAATCAAGAAGAGATATTTTGTTTTTCTATGAGCAGATCAGCTATACTTCCTTTAGAATTTTTTTTCTCTTTACTCTCAATAAGAAAAAATAATCTCCCTACCTGGTTGGCTGTGAAACGCTCTGCAAGTTTAAGTGTGAGAGACAAGTAGGATGGTGGTTTTTAAGAGAGATTATTGGACAGAGTGTCTGAAGAGGTTGAAATATAGCTTTAAATAGAAGGTATTTTTAAGAATTTGGGCTTGAGGAAAAAAAGTTGCTGTCAGCTCAACTCTTTGTTTGCCAGAGGTCAATGAATTATGAGAAAGAGATTACACAGCAAGCAAATAATGTTGAATAACGAGTTTGAAACTCTTTGGGAACCTTAAGCTTGTGTTTACTCCTTTTGTTTCTTCTGCATTGGTCTGAATAAATCTTCTTAATCAAAAAAATCAACATCAGGGAAAAAATCAGCATCAGGAACTAATAGAAATAATAGCAGGATATGATGATGCAAAAATGGAGCAGTTAAATCCAGGAGTTAAAACCAACCCACAGGGATGTCTGGCCACAGAAACACCCACAGCAGCACAGCACGAGGTGTGGGGCACCAGCAGCCAGGAGCAGGTGGGAGGAAGGAGTGCAGAGAGTCCTGGAGTCAACTTTGAGTTTTCCTGCTGGATCAGCCCCTCTCCATCAGCCTGTTCATCTACTGGGTCTGATAGATAGACCTCAAACAAGGGAGCAGGGATGGGAAGTGGCCCCCAGGGCAGAGCAGGACTGCCCCTTTCTGAGATCTGTCAGCTCTAACATCAGTCTGCAGCCATCATGTGCACCCTGCTCAGCTCCTCCTCACCAGCAACCACCACTGCAGGAGGGAGGCCAGACCACTTCAGGGCAGACTATTTAAGTCATCTCTGGCTTCTAAAAGTACAGGATATTCACTGCTGTTCCCCCTATCCTTGTCTATCTGCCAGGGAATGGGGTAGAAGTAGGGACGTGAGGGGCTGAAATAAACCCCAGTTAATGACACCCCAGTAAAATACCAGTGTGCCAGAACAGAGCTACATTGCTCTTGTTCATAGGAATATATGAGAGCACAGCCTGTTGAGAATTAAGGTATCCTCTGAAATAAGGAGAGGAATTCTTTAGAAAGGCTCTTTCCAGCATATTAATGTGTATTGATACTGGAGTAAAGTAACCCAGCTTGTTTAAGACTGGGATCTTTGTTAAGCTTTGAGAACAGGCTGAATGTACAGTTGTGTTTAAATCTCAGCTGTCCTTAATGGGATGGGAGAGGGGAGGAAGAAAAGAAAGAAACAACCCATTCTTGACAAAACCAGTCAGTACTTCTTCCTTTACAAACAAAGGGGTGAAAAAAGGGAAAAGAGCTCTCATGAGAACCTGTATAAATTTCCTTAAAAGAGTGTACTTTAGATGGAGAATAAGTTAAATTCTGTGAGATGTTGGGGTTACCAGAGTAACAACGTTTTGAATACAAAACCAAATAGATGTATGAGCCCAAAGTAAATCATTAATGTGCATCAGTATATTTGAGATGGGTTGGAGTGACTTATATATTGTAGTCCTCCTTTATTTAATATTTCCAAAGTGTTCTTTGATTTAAAAGCAAACACTTAATAGGGCTCTTTCCAGACAATTATGTCCCCTTTACTACAAAGCACTCTGAAAAGAGACTGGTCATTGATGCCATCTAATAGAACAAACACACCAATTTGATGGAGTCACACAGAACAAAGGGGCCTTGGTACATCAAGAAACTTAAACATGGGCGTTATTTTAAGGTTGGTAATCATCCCAAGACTGCTCTGTTTCTTGCAAACTTGCATTCAGCACCCTGCTGAATTCAAGCTCACAGTCAATCTGCAATCCACTTTTTTAACTACAAGGAACATTTCTTGGTAACTCTTTTTGAACTAAGTCTTTCTAAAATAGATGAAAAGAGTGGCTATAGATAGGTTGGGGCTGGATGTAACTGTTTTCTAAGCAATTATCTTCTTATTCATACCGATTTTCCTTGTTTAATACAATTAATTCAGTCCAGCAGACCTGTTCATAGCAGCATGATAAGAACCAGCAAAAGTAAGTTAAATGGTCAATTGAAGAGAATCTCTTACAGGATCCTAAATTAGCCCTGGCAAGTACTGAACCTCTGCTTGTTAACAGTTGCTAGTAACTATGAATGACTGCATTTTCAGAGGGGAGGTCAATCATTCTTCTCAACATTTCATCCCATCCTTGTTGCTATTCTCAAGACACACTCAAAGTTTGGGCTTCATAATTAGTAGGAATAAAATGCTGTCATTTAACAATGCCACTAAGCTGGAACAAATGGGAGTTACTTTGCTTATTGAAGTTTGGGGCAAACAACAGAGAATAATATCCTAGAAGAGAAAAAAATGTGCCTAATGATATGGAAGGGAATTAAACTCTGATTTGCAGTTAGAAAATCATTGTAACTACCTTCATAAGTCCAGTAAAGAAACTCAGTTCTTCTCTGAAATAGGAAGTGCTGAATTTGTGGCAAATTATTAAATGCTGGAGTTTTTTCAGTTCCCAGTGCGCTTGAATGATTATAAAAAACAAATTAAGAATTGAAGTAGTGTTGCTTCCAAAGATTATTTTTGGAAGGTCCTATTTGCTGGATATTATTTGTGCCCCTTTCCAGGTGGAAATGAGTTTAAGCAACCTCTGTTGCAGGGCTGAAGAAGGACATTGGTGGGTAAGAACTCCTCTGACCAAAGACACCTTCCTGTTGGAGAGCAGCTGCGTGGTTAAAGGTCAGCACAGGAGGAAGGGGAGCTCCAGCCAGGTGACAGTGCCACCCCACATCACTGCTGACAGCTCCCTGAGCAGATTCCTTCCATGGGCAATTAGCCTTCACAAAGCATGAACGGGCTCGTTTTCTATCAGCAGGCTGAATTTTAGCTGACAAATTAGACAGGTCCCCTGAGGCCAGAGTTGTATGGCTTTGCCAGGCTCACTAAAAATGTGATTTATAACAGATTCCTCAGCAGAGGCACTCCTTCCTTCAGGAATGAAGGTGCACACTGTACTCAGACTCTTCATCTAACGTGATGATCTTACAAATCTTTGTCTTGTGCAGGAAAAACTGACTGGTACCTGCTTTTGACTTCTCAAGTGACTTCTCACCTATCCATGAATGGATTGTGCTGGGAAACTACAGTGCATATTTAGAAGTCAGGCATGCACAGGTATAAATAACAATTTAGGAGGTTGTAGTATATTAATTTGGGATTAAAGTCTAGAAGACACAAATACTATGTTGTGCTTTATTCCCTTTAGTTCTGCCTTTAAACCAGACCACTCTGAAAGGGGGGGAAAAAAAAAGTTTCCCCAAAGATAATGAAAGACTCAGTTTTATGCAGTTGCAGAGTCATAAAAATGATGGGCAAGGAGAAAAGGGAAGAGGTAAGTCAGATCCCAGACCCAATTCCTGCCAGCTGAGGCTCCTCCTCTGACTCATCACAAGGATTCCTCCCTGCTTCCCCCTCTGGTGAAACCAGTATTTGTGTTCTGTGAATATCAGCACTTGCTCAGATCAAAAAGCAGGCTCACCCATCCCTGACAGCGTCTTGAACATGCTTGTGTTTGCATGGAATTAGTAGCTAATATTGTAATTATTAATTTGTATTACTTAAGAACTGCCTGCTGTGTTACTGAGGCATGAGGCACACTCAGAGACTGGTGAAATGTGGGAGGGGAGGCTGACAAAGCCCATGCAGCCCAGATCTAGCAAGTGGATAACGTGTGGCACACAGATGCAGACACCAGGGGGCTGATTTTATTGGGATGAGTTTTGCACTTCAGGAGGACATTGCACAGGTGAACAGATGGACAAATGCCTCCTTCAATACCTGCTTTTATCTCTGTGTGAGCTGGGAAATTTATAGCTCCAAAGTATTATTATTACCAGTGATTAAAGAGTGTGGGGGTTTTTGTCATACACATACAAATAATGACTTCTGCAGAGGCCAGATCTTATAATCAGCAGATGCAGAAGGAAAATATCAAATTTAACTTATATTTGTGTCTGCTTAAGAAAGATGTTAGTTTGAAAAGAAATTAATAATCTATCACTTTAGTCTACTGACATGACCTTGTGGAAAAAGACAAAACATACATAGTTAGACAAATGATTTTGGACAGCCTTTACATACAGATTTAAAAGAAACTTAATTTTCTTCTTTCCAGGTCCACAGGTATGACAGGAGGTTTCATCAGATATTTCTTGAGTGGGTTAAAGTTTTGAAATTAAAAGGCAGCAAAATGTCCTTATATCTGAACCTTCTGAAATATGATGATGATGTTATTCTAACAGCAATATTTGGTTTGGGTTTTTAAAGTTTAGGTTTCATGTTTCTTTCAATGCATATTAAGGTAGCATTTGAAAATTCTAAGAAAATAAGATCTGAGATTTTTAAATAGAATTTCACAAGCCTCATAGTATTATATCAAAATGAATGCTCACAATTTTCAATAATTTTTTCTTGTAAGTATCAAAGCTTTTCTTATAGCTGCAAAAACTGACCAAGACCTAAAGAAAAAGATCCTGGAGAACTGAAGTTTAACCCTTTATTTCTCAGCTCTGTCAATCTAGCAGCTCTCTCTATATAACTGGATATTTTTTCTCCTTTGAGACAAATAGATAAAGTATGTAGCAACTTTTACTCACCAGTAGCATCTTCTCAAATATTTCTTAGGATGACGTTAGACTGGCATTCATAAATTCTGCAAAAGCAAACTTTGTAGGTATTTGTCTCCTGACAATCCCAGGCCTATTGCTCTCACCTTACAAAGCTTATCTGCTGACAAGTGCTGTACATGTGGAAAACCTTCTAAATGCTTAGGTTGTTGTGATTTAGGATCCTAAATTATCCTGAGTTGGAAGGGACGTGTGTCCTGTGATTTTAGTGCACAATAAACATGAGTAGACTGACTCATATTTCACAGATGGAATAGACAAATTAAATCGACTCTACACCGGCAGTGAATGACACAAACTCTGCAGGGGGATGGTTTCAGGCTGAGTTCTGCTGCCCATTATTTTACCTCCACTAGATGTCAGGCTTTTGACAGAGCTGGAGGGGTTTCATCTCTATTTCTTAGCATGAAGCATGGTCAAGATCACAGCTACAATTCTCCAAAGCACCAGCAGTAACCCAAACCAGGAGAGACTCTGAGTCACTATATGGGTTTTTCTTGTTCTTCGTTCTTTTAGGCCTTGTTTTTTCCCTGCAGCAAATTTCTCAGCATTGACAAGGTTACACCAATGCTGGTAAATGGGAGCACTACCAAGTGATGTGGGATTCCCTGTGGACATTTCCCTTTGCTCCTCCATTCATTGGCTTGAGACATCTGTTCAGGAGGATTATATAACTGGTGAGTTCCTCAAAAACATTCAAGCTCTTTATTCTCTGAGAGCAACCAGGTGGGTGGGGAGCTGTTCAGTTATTTTTGCTTCTTAGTAGGGATATTTATTTCTATTTTCTGGGAGTAAGATACAATTGCAGAGAGTATTCCCATCTCTCCAGCAGCATCTTTGTGAGGCATCTGAAGGAGCCAGGCTGGGCCTCCAAGCTTAGGGAGGAATTACATCTGCCAAGCAGAAGAAGGCAGATAGCATTCCCAGGGCTGGAATTACACTAGATTTTGTAAGACTTTGCTCTCCCAGATGCTCACCAGAGGCTGCCACAGTCCCCAAAAGGTGAGTTTCCTATGTGGAGCTCTGCAAATACAGAGCAAGCCCAGCAGGTTTAATGTGCAAGTGGAGAGTGACTCTGCACTGTGCAAAAGCAATGAGTCTGCTTGAACTCCCTGTCCTGTGCCACAGAGGACAGGGAGTTCAAGTTTAGTGACTCCACAGAAGCACCAAAGCCTGGTGAGCTCAGCACAGAGGTGATTTCTGTGCACTGGGTTAACAGCAGCTTTTTGGATGTTCAGTTTTCTGGGCTGCTGAAGTCCAGAAAAGCTGTTGCTGCAATGAAAACCACGAGCTCCCAAGATTTTCACATGAGAGATGAGATCTGATTGTATTTGTATGGGACATTACATGGCACAACTGTCAAACCTAGCTGCCACTCCACAGCTTGTGTGGGAGCATTTTCACACTGCCTTCTAGGACTGGACAGTAGAAAAAGTCACAGGAGGAGACCAGTAACTGCATGCTCTCACCTCCACAGTCCTCAAGAATCCTCCTTTACCACAAAACCTTACACAAGATCCTTAGAACTTATTTCAGACTTATTTCTTACAACTCAGCTGCATTTCCTTCTGTACCAGACAAAACCCTGACTTTAAATTCTACATATGACCAGGGCAAGGACAGTGTCTTTCCACATCCTTATGCCATTGGCTAATAGGATGAGGATAATGCTGATCCCAACAAAAACACTCCATGCAAATGTGGTATAAGACCTTTGTGAAGGGCAGATGACAGTCACAAAATTTCTCATTGCCTCTGAGGCTTTGCAGGCTTTTTTTCCAGATGGAGGGTTATCTTTCTTATAAAGAATTAAATTTATTTTTCATATTACATAACAAACTAGTGACACATAAATCTCAACATCAAATGTAACTGCTCTTTTATGGCCCTCAGACACATGTGTAACATCTCACCTGAAGCCAAATAAACTCTGTAGTTGGCTTCAGATTGCAATAATTTCACATGGATTCTGTTTTACCTTTGGTGTTTAAAAAGATGGTGCTACCTCCTCTCAGATCTGCTCCTCCTCATCTTAACATAGGTGTTCAGAATTCCTTGGCAAGGCAGGGTGTGCTCCACAGATTTAGCAGCAGAGGCTAATGAAAAGCATTTTTCCAAGTGCATCGATGACTTTCACTAGGTCCTATTAAATAACAGAACAAAAATAAAAGCTTTTGGTCTCCAGCTTCAAAGCTGTGTGGGCTAAGTCATGCTTAATATAACACAGGCCCAAAATAAGAGACAGAAAACCAGTATTTATGCCGGAAATATATAAAATATTTATGCCTCAGGATTTGATTATTTTCTGTAAATTTTTCCAGAGCCCAGATTTTATCTTCTGATGGAAGCTGCCCTCAATTGAATAGGGGCACAGTGAGTGTATGTACATATTGTGATTAGAACAATTTGGCCCCTGACAACATTTGAGATAGAAGCGATTCAACATCTTGGACCTGCATTTCCTGGAGCGGGGCAATTGTCTTCCAGAGTCTCAGCTAAGGTAAATCCTTCTCTGTTTTATTTAGAAGTATTTTAAAGCTGATACAAAGTAATATTTACTTCACAGAATCGCCTGAGGGCTTGGACTGGGAGGGACCTTAACAATCGCCTAGTTTCACACCCCTGCCACAGGCCGCTTCCAGTCATAGATATCTTAATATAACTAGAATGTTAAGCACGAAATAGTTATTCCCGCAATTTATGTATGTTTATATTCATTTAATATTTGTTTTGTTTAGAGACGGCTACCTCCAAGAGGACGCGGGCCGAGCTGTGGGGCGCGCAGCTGCCTGAGGGGAGCCAGCGCCGCGGTGAGCTTCCTACGGGGAAAAGGAGCGCGGGAAGAAAAAAACAAGGGAAAAACAAGGGACCGGCAACGACAAACCGACGAGAACGCGCCCCGTCCCTCAGGCAGAGCGGCCATTTTGGCGCGAGCCCTCACAGCGCGCGCCGCCTGGCGGGGCGGTACCGCCGCCATTTCCGTGAGGCGGGGGCGGAGCGGGGCCGGGCCCGGGCCATGGCGGCGGCGGGAGCGCTGCCCGCGGCCCGCCTGGAGAGCGTGAGGGCGCTGGCGGCTCTTTTCCGGGAGGCGCAGCCCAGGTAGCGGGGAGCAGGGAGCGGCGGTGCCGGCCGATGTTCGGGCAGGACTCGCCTCAGCTCCCGGCGCGGTCCTGCCCCTCACGGAGTCGGCTGCGGGCCGGGAAAGGGGCGCTCAGTACCCCCTCAGGGGTGTGGATCAAGTGCCTTTTGTGGAGCTTCTGGGGCTGTCCTGACCACTGGCTTCTGTATTTTGCAGTTGGGTCGGAAAACGACTGGTTTCATGGGATAATCCAGTAAAAGGCATAGGCTGATATGAAGGAAACTGCAGTGGGCTGAGCGGTCCCATTTTAAAGTATTTGAGAGAAGTTAAGAACTCAGAACAGCTAATGCTTCTGCTCAATGTAGAAAGCGCTCCCTGGCTGAGGGCTACCTTACCAAATCTGCTTCTGACATTAAGAAAAACTTGTTTCTGGTGCGTTTCCCGTGGGGACTGTGGTACATCAGGCACTGAGTCCTGTCTTGGCACATTATGAAGTGGTAGGAGCTGCACTGCTTCTTGTAAGTTGGAGGTTCAAGTTCCATGAATATATTTTCTTCTGTCTTGAAACCAAAACCAAATTCCAAACTTTCTTTCTGGTTATGTAAGCTCTGTTGTTTTCTTTATGACAGAAAAGCCAGCTCTGTTTTTGGTCTTTTTTTTTTGGGCCACTTTGGTATTTTCCCTTCAGTGTTGCAACCACTGTAAAACGTAGCTTCTTCCCCATAATTCTCAGTGATGCAGTGGTGGGTTTTCTAATGTTTCAGTGTAGATGGAGAATGTGTAAATATATTGGTCTTGATCAGCTGTGAGGTTGCAGGATAAAAGACATCCTTCCTGGAGATCTGAAACCTCATGTTCTGGTAATTCAGTGATGTTTGTGTATGTTGTTGTATTTCTTACAGCACTCTCCCTTCTTGGTTAGTCTCCTCCACACCCTTACAGACCTCTTAGCATAGAAATGTCACTATTGGAGCAACAAATCTGATAAGAAACTTAGAAAATGTGAAATGTGAGTAAAGACTAAGAGAATTTTGTTTAGTCTAGGAAGGAAAACATAGCAGGAACAGAGCTGGGAAAGAATGTCTCCAGACATGTCTTGCTTTGGGGCAAGGTGGGTTGGCAGCATTTGGTTAATGTTGAACTTGATGATCTTATGGGGCCTTTTCCAGCCTTGGTGATTCTGTGGTTTGATTTATGGACATGATCACTAATGAAGGTAGAATTTCTAATTGTGCAAATGTATAGGCATTTGAGTGAGCAGCAAAATGCAGGTAATACTGTATCACCCAATAGTGTTTGATCAAGAGGTTTTTTAATTCTCCTTCAGGAACAGTTTTCTGCGTGAACACTCTATTTAATGCTACTTTACATTTCCTCTCATCTCGCTTTCTTCTCTTTGCTCTTGAGTACATGACAAGTCTATTTAAGGTTTAAGGAGGCTGCATCTGGATTTCCTTTTCCTGACCCCAGTCAGAAGTATTGGATGAGCAAATTCATTGAACTTCCCTGTAGCAATGCCATGAACACTCTCTGGTGTGGCTTCTCTCCACCAGCATGTGGTATCAGAACTGAGTTAGCAACATCTGTCATGTGTTGCCTTCATATCTTTTGTGGACATAAAATCAGGGCAAACAAATAGCTGTAGTTTGGAAATGTTTCTTTCTGTGTGACAGATCATTTGTAAATGTGTGTGTTGGTCCTGGAAGTCTGATGGTGAATCTTCATGGAGCAGCAGCATCAGTTGTCATCCAGTCACATGGATTTCTGCATATGCTTATGGTTTGGTAGTGCTGTTTTCCTTGGTCTGGGTGATCCAGGAAGTGGCCTGGTGCCCTCTGTGTTGGGTGGTTGTGTGCTGAGGTGGGACAGAGTTTGTTTTTTTCCCTTGACTGTGATTCACACACTTTAGAATGGTGCTTGTGCAGCCACCAGCTTTCTCCATGACCTTTGTCCCATGCAGGAAAGGTGCAGCAGGCTGGGGTTTCTGATACCTTGTTCTTCTGAAACATCTCATGCTGGACATCCAAACTGTGTTCATTAACTAAAGCAATTCCTCTGAAAGCAGCCTGCAGTGTCATGTATAAACCTGCCAGCTACATGTATTAGGGAGATCTTTTTTTTTCGTTTTCATTAAAATTCCTAAGAACTGTTGAAGAGTCCTGAGGAATACTAAAGTGACACAACTCTCTGACAGCCCTTTTTCTGAAAAGGCTGATGGGAGGATTGTGTGCTGCATTTTGTTCTTTCTGCTTGAAAGACTGTGAGCAGTTAAATGCTCTGAATAAAGATTGCTCCAGAAACATTTTTGGATTTACAAAAAGAAGTGTCAATGCCATAGGCTTTTTGGTAGGGGTGCATTTTTATTCTTTTCTTCCCCACAAATTCATGTGTTTCAGAGAAACAGCAGATGAAAGCGTATTTCGGGATGTCCTGGAAATCCTGACAAGCACCTCCAGTGCCATTGAGCAGAGCTGGAAGGACTCCTGTGGGCTGGAGGATGCAGACACCTGCCTGCTGCTCATTGCAGAGTGCTTCAGATGTCTGAGGAATGCCTGTGTGGAGTGTGCCAGGAATCAACATGTCATGAGGTACAGTTATGATCCCTTCTAGCCTGTACCAAAGTACCACTTTCTGATGTTTGTGTGGTTTTAGGAAAGAGATTCTTATTTGACACTGCTGTGTTAGTTGATTTATTAACTGGCATTTCCTGCTTGAATTCAAATATGCCAGAAACAAAAATAGCTGACCTAACTGCAGGTCAGTTTGGGGCCCTGCTCAGTAATAGAGCAAAGTGGTTGGGTCCCATAATATGAGTTGAATACACAAATGATGTAAGCCTGACTGTAGAACAATCCTTTTCTTCTCTTTCTTTAATTTTTTTTATAACATAATAAATAAGTAAATGATCTTAATAATCAGTTACAGGATTAGTATTATTTTAAGGTTCACTTAGATATGTCTGACTTTCCTGGCAAAACGCAGCATGTATTAATCCTGATACATACATACAGGTAAGTTGAGCTTAAAGGATGTTAAGTCAATCTGGCTCCTTAAGTTATTTAGCCTCTCTATTTTTGCCTGTGTCTGTTGCAACATTGAAGGGGTGCTTGTGATACAACCAGCTGTAGTTAGTGAAAACCTGATAGTCTGGTGGATGTTTTTTAAAAAACCCAGCAAAATAGCAACAAACACCCTCCTTGCCCAGATGCTCAATGAGAACCCAAACCAACCAACAAGAAAACCCCCCCAAACTTGTCACAAGTTGGTTATAGCAAAGAATTATTTGAGACTGCAGTCTTAAAAACTGTCTTCTTGGGATGTATCAAATTTGATTTATTGAGCTAAATGTAATTTTGACATGGCACCAAGTCCTAGTTTCTGTGCTGGGGCAGAATTCTGTTAATGCCACAGGAATTGCAATGCAAATTATTCTGAGAGTCTACCTGTGATTCTTCCTCACTGGAGGAAGGAGAAATGGTGGATTGCCCTTCTCTGTGAGAGTTGTGCATGTTTCCCTTTGAGCTGACCCTGTTTTTTTGGTAATTTTCACTAATTGCTTTGTTGGCGTTGAAAATCCTCCAAGTTTATTTTGAAGTAAGATAGATGAGTCTTGTTCTGGATGCTTTATCTCCAGCCAAAGCAAAGTTTTTGCACAAATAAAATTGTTTAAATTATAGGAATAACTTGCTAATGTTTGATGTCTGATAGGAAGAATACCAAGAAGGGAGGAAAAGGTACTCAGCTCTGAAGGTTCTGTGCCCAAAATTGGTAAAATGCAGGATGGTGCAATAAACCCCTTTGATTTGCTTCTGGTGGTAGTAATGTGACTACTGATAGATAGGCAGGCATTAATACAGGAGAAACTATTTGTGTTTTAGAGGTCCTGAAGATGCTAAAGATTTCCTGTTACTTTGGTGAAAAGCCTTTTAAATTTTTTTTTTGGAGTGTATTTCATATCAAGTGAAATTTTTTTTTTTTCCCAATTTAATAATAGGAACTTGGGTCTCATCTCTACATCTGTCCATTTGATCAAGTTGCTTCATGGAATACAAGTCAAAGAAGAATTGTTACTGACTGGTAAGGCTGAGGATTTTGTTAAATGTATAGCCTGCGCTATATTTTTTATACAGCTGGTATGATGTCACTTTACTGATGCATTTGTTTTGTAGATAAACTTCATTCTTTATTGAATTGCAGTTAAGAATTGGCCCTCTCTTAGACTGCTTAAAAAAGTCTCAGCCTCAAGTCTGGGTCAGCTGTATTTTCCCTGAGCTGTTCCATTGACAAGGTAGTTTTTAACAGGATTTTGGTCAAAGTTGCTTTGTGACTGTTACTCTACACAGGCATTCAGTAAATCTATCTGAATTACAACTAAGATTTGCTGTATTAACCTGGGATAGTTGATTAATTGATGCTGGAAGTAGCATTGATCTCCCTGGGGAACCTCTGCCACGAGCATGGCTTACGTATGTTACTACAGCCACAAAAAAAAATTGCAGACAAGCAAATGTTGCTAATTCCTTGCTGAGTGATCTGATGAACTTTGCTGAAGTGGAAATCAATGCAGTGCCTGGAGCACTGGTTCCTTCTGCAGGGTTTACCTCAGGAGCTAACAGTTAAATTTGGCTCTGGATTATCAGATGTACCAAAGCAAATTGCTGAATTGGACTTGGATAGCACTGCTGAAACAAGAGAGACCCATGAAATTAGTAAATGGTTCTGTGTTTATTGGCTGTAATTGTGTTTCATGATTCTCCTCATGTTTCATGTGGGAAATCAGGAGTGTGTGTAGTGTGTGTGGTTTGTTCTTGCAGATAATTAGGCGTTAAGTGCAATATTTCAGGTTGTTCATTTGGGTGTGTGTTGTTTCCTCCCTCAAATGGCTGCTTGGGTTGGATGGTCCCTCTTGGTGCCTGTGGATGTTCTTAAGGTTTTTAAAATGCCTTCATGTTGCTTCCACAGCAACAAAGTACAAGGAGGAGGAGGTAAAATTGTAATGGACTGTAGCTTGAATCCATGAACAGGAGTTTGAGCTTGCTTTTTCTTTAATGTGAAGTGTTCAGGTGTAGGTAAACAGCTACAGATGCTCTCTTCAGAACAGAACATAGCATTCCATCAAAAGCAGTGATGAAAGATGGCTCTATGTAAATTTTTTAATACTGCCCTTATTGTAGTAGCTTGAGCATTTTCTGGTAGCATGTTCAGCAACATGAATATCATATGTCTAACACCTGTTCATGCTTCCTTTCATGAGGGAGGATGTGTGGGAAAATATGTGATATCTTATTTTAAACATTTTTCAAGTACTAAAAATGCCATGTTCTTACAAGGGAGCTATAAAAACTGTTCATTTCTTTAAGCTTTTTTTTCTTCTTCCCCCCTTTTTTTCCCTCTTATTCCCTCTCCATTTTCCTTATCTCCCTTTTTCTCTATTTTTTCTCTTAATTTTTGTCTCTTTTTTCCCCTTTTTCTCTCCCTTTTTTCCTTAGTCCTGTTTTTTTTTTGTTGTTGGTAAGTGACATTTCTCAATTTAGGCTCACATTAGGTTTTCTTTTGAGGGGGAGAAAGAGGGGGAAAGCAGTTCCTGAGTGGACCCACAGTCCATAGGATTAATTCCCAAAAAGCAGCATAAAAGAACATGCCTCAGCTGCATGGAAGAAAACAATTTAAAAATCTGCTCTCCCATTTATTTTTGTATTTGGGGTTTCCTTTTGCTTACAGCTAACATAATTAAAACTATGTGTGTATTACAGCTTAAATAAACCAGCAGCTAACTTAGACTTTTTTTAGACATAGGAATAAAGGACAGCCCTGACCTTAAGAATTGCCAGTTTCAATGTGTGATCTTTGCTCTGTCTGTTAGGATTTTTGTATGGGGGACTGGTGCCAATACTTTGCTGCCACTGTTAAAGTAAAAACTATAATTACATTGTCAAAATAATATTTATAGTATTTTCGGGGAATAATTGTGGGAGTGTGACGAATATATTATACTCATCAAACTTTTATGTAAACACAAGCATGAGTTTTTTATTTGAGTTATTGGTGTTGTTTTTGGCCTTTGTGTTTTTCCAATCTGTAAGAATAATATTGGTATTTTCATGGTCTCTAGTATTTGCAGAGTGTGTGCCCTAACAATCAGTTGATAGGCTATCTGGTAGGAGTAAACTGCTAGTTGCACTTGTATTGGGATTTGGGTTTCATGTTTCCATAGCTTAAGAAAATCCTCTGTTTTTTTGAGCTTTGCTATCCCCTAATTACTATAGCTCAGAACATTTTACTACTTTACCAAACAGGAAAGTTTTAAGTAATTGGTTTGTTCTTTTGTAC
>VWYE01025288.1:167002-182272 GCA_013398995.1 Alaudala cheleensis | reverse complement strand
TCAGAGGGATTATGACTTGTCCTCACTGCCTCTGCTTCTTGTTCTTGTTTTTCTTCTTCTTCTTGTCATTCTTCTCCTTGTTCTTCTCCTTGTTTTAGCTCTTCTATTTGTTCTCCTTTGTTCTTGCTCTTGTTCTACTTATTCTTCTTTCTACTTCTCCTATTCTTATTCATATTATGCTTTTGCCTTTGCTTTTGCTTGACCTTATACTTCCTCTTTTTCTTATGCTTTTTCTTACACTTTTTCTCAAGCTTTTTCTTACTCCGTTCCTTATTTCTACTCCTCTTTAAAACTTTCTTATTCCTATTATTTTATTCTTATTCATCTTATTCTTAATGCTTTTTTATTTTTCTTAGGCCTTGGGAAAGGGGCTCCTGACACTGGCATCTTCCCAGCTGGAGTGGTACAACTCCTCATGGCCAATACACTCTTCCCAGTCTGAGTGTTCTTCATAGCTACGGGCCTCTCTGGGGGACAGCCCCTGCTGGCTCTCTTCTTTTCAGTCTGACACTTCTGAGGAGCTAGCCAGTTCTCTTTGGAGAAACCCTTGCTCCGTGCCTTCTTTCCAGTAAGAAACTCCATGTGGGCTGCTGGCTTTGTCCTGGAACAGCTTGAAGTAAGCCTCCATCTCAGAGAGTGCTCGGTGGCTAGTACCTTCTTCTGGGGACAGCCGCTGCTCAGGAGATTGCTCCCAGTCTGAATGTTCTTGATAACTCTTGGCCTCTCCTTGGGACAGCTCTTGCTCCCTGCATTCTTCCCAGTCAGAGACTACTAGCGAATGCTCGCTGCGTTCTTCCCAGTCAGAGAAATCCCAGTAGCTCCCGGATTCATCTTGGGACAGGTCTCGCTCAAGGCCTTCATCCCAATTGGAGAGCTCCAGGGAGCTACGGGCATCTCCTGGGGACAGCTGTGGCTCAGCACAGGATTTCCCTGCAGTCTCCTGCTGCTTCATTCCTGCTTGGGAGAGCTCTGGCTCTTCTTCAATGTCAAACCGGACAAACAGACGGTGCCCATCCAAGGCTCCCCTCCTCCCTCCCCTTGCCCTGACTGAGGGCCTCTCAGCCTCCTCCTGCTGCTCAGTCGAGGCCTGAGCTCTCCATGGGCCGGGCGAGTGGGAAGGGAGGGGAAAGGGGGGCAGGAGAGGGGAAAAAGGAAAGGAAAAATGTAGGAGTTGAGAGAAGAGCCGGGAGTCCCCAGCAAGCTGCGGTTTTCTGTTTTTCAGCACTTCCAGCAGAGCAGGAGCACAAACTGGTAGGATAACAAAAATAAAATAATGATGAAATAATTATAAAACTAACAACAACAGCACTTCTCCTCCTCCTCCTACTTATCTGTTCTATTTTTATGGGCTGTCTGTGGACAATGTTGAGCAATTCTGCCTGCTGGAACCACTTTCAAAGAGTATCATGAGCTGATCATCACTTCACCATCCAACCCCAAAAGTTTGGACGCACATGGGTGGATAAATGCTTCATCCCTGAGAAGGAAAGAGGAAATTTCCTCAGACTATTGTAAGAATCAGGGAAATTTTTCACTTTTGAATTTTTAGGTGTTTATAACCTGGTATGATTTAGATTCTAGACCCACAATAAAAAATGACAGGCAGAAGGAAAAGAGATCCTACACACCACCAGCATAAAAAAGCCACCCAGATATCAACAAAGTGAAGCCCAAAACTCTGCTTAAAACATTATTAATTTATGGCAGAGTCATTTATGCATTAAGACCTGTTTTATTCTGTGTGTATTTGTGTGAGCTCTGCTATTAGGATTAGTGTCAGTGAGGACAATCAAATTGAGTTTTCTTACCTCTCTCTTCTCCATGGTATTTACTAAATAATGACACAGGTTGGATGTCCCATATGGTTCATAAGTGACCACATGAAACACCAACCAAATTTTTGTGCAGGAAATATGGTTCTGGAAAATAGGATGAGGAAAAAAGTTGTAATAGTAGAACTGCATGATAATATTTTATTATGGACAGTGATTTTGCATTTTAGTATGGAGGAAAAATAAACAGATTAACTGACAGAAATTAATACTGTATTCATTTACAATATTTTATTTTCTGCTGTCTTCACTTGCTATCTGGTTGTTTGTTTGTTTGTTTTTAGATTGTTTTGGGGGTTTTGCATGTGTTTGTTTACTTTCTTGGTTTTGTTTGTTTGTTTTAAATTATTATTTCTTTCCTTTGAGAGCAGAAATGAACTATTTAACCCACAGATGGTGGCTCTTTGATCTGCACTGTCTTTAAAAAAAAAACATGCTGGATAGATTGAGTCAAACAGAACACTGTAGCCCAAACTCCAAAAGGTGCCAAAATGTGTGAAATTGAATAATTGAAGGCAGGGTTTTGCTATTTCTAAATGCTTAACAGTCAGCTTCAGGATACTTTATTTTGAATAATCCTCATTAACTGGGGAAAGAAGACATTGCCAATTAATCCAAACTTCTTGCTTATGGTCACAGAGATATTTGAGGGAGGGGATAAAAGGAGAGGTGAATGATCTTTCATAATGACAATGCCCATATTTTGTTCAATAATCTGCACTAACTGTACCTTTTTGTTTTTGCTGAAATTTCCCCCTTGGTATTTTAGTTTGTTTCATAATCAGCTCAACGCAAAGCTGAGGGAAAATTTTAAGATTGGAAGGAATCCTGAAGGTAAGGAAATCAATGGCTGTGATTACATTATTTTAGAATACTGACTTTCATCATCAGAGATTTGGTCTTGCAGAATCTGGATGAATCCAGATTTATCCTAAAGAGCAGATTTAAATATTTTAATTTTAAATCCTGAAATTTTCCCCACCCAGAGGAGAAGACCCTGTACTGTTTCAGTACTATAAGTCAGAGAAATACCAAAACACTGAAATGTTCAGCCATATAGTGTTTAATTTATCCATATACCAGAGGAGTGAAGGAGATAAATGCTTTAATTTTGCTTATTTCAGACAGAGATAATGAATTTGTTTTCCCAGAATCACAATCAAAAACAGAAAGATATCAGATCAAAATAAATTCTAAAAGAATTTGCATTGACCTCAGTTGAAGAAAACATCCCCTTTTAAACCATTTTTGATTTAAAGGTTACAACTAAACTCCAGTTAAATGTTATTTTACAATAAAACAAAGAAAACCACTATATAGTGCTAAACATTTTTAAATTACTTTAGAGACAAGGGCCAGCTAAACCATGAACATGACAGGCAAACCAAAAAAGAAAAGAAATCTCAAATAGTACTTTTAGCAATAAATGATATGTGACACATTTGACATTTTTTCTTCCTTCAGCATGTTTCAATAAGACATTTATAAGATCTTGAGAGCTGTGAGTGTTTAGCAGGGACTAAGTAACACAGATTTTGGTGTTTTTATTGCTTGGCTTTTCTCCCATTACAGGAGCCTTAAAAGGGACTAATATAACCTTAAAAGTCACCTTCAAGGCTGACAGGCAGAAATATTAACTTTCCTAGAAAACAGCCTGTTGCCTGGTGTGTAGGTTTGGGTTTTTTTTTTTTTTTTTTTTGGTCCCTCCATATATGACATGCAGATGGAGAGAAAAAGAAGAAGCATTTTATTGTTCTCAAAAGAACATTTTGTTTGGCAGGGGTGAACATTTTGGCATGGTACCTATGACTGAGCTCTAGAACAGCAAGGAAATCTTGTTTTTAGTGCTTGGTGGGTGGAGGTGGGACCTGTTAACCACAGCAAATGATGTAGAAAATAAAATTTGCTCCAGCACAAACAAAAACTGCAGTGATGTTCTCAGAGCAAGACAAAGCCTTTTGCAGTGTCCCCAAATAGTCCAGTGACTGCAGCTGCTCATGTGGGGAGGGAGAAGGACTAATGTCATATCAGATCCAAGGCTGTCTTTGAAAACTCCTGTTTTTCCCCCCCCAGTTCATAATGGTTATCTTATAAATGTGTTTGGTAAACAGGGCAGAGCTTCACTGAGGAAGTCTGTGCTGTGTCTCCTCTCATCCCTCTTGCAATATTTTATGTTTATGGATGTAGTAGCTCCTAAAACTGACATCTACTCTTATCTGTCTCCCCCCCTAAACGTGAAACCATGTTTATTTTATAAAAGGTTCCAAACCCTGTTGTGATCACCAGAAAAGCTGGGTTATGGTGATGCCCTGCAAGTTCAGGGTAGGAGAGCAATAATCCACCTTGGTCTAATAAAAGTACATGGCAAAAATGACCACTTATCCTGGATTTTTGAACCTCAGAACTAACCAATTGTGTACACAAGGTGTTATGTTTGGCATCAAAACACGGATGCTCATTGTTGTGAAGTCCCAAGAAAGCTGTAAAACACAGATGTTTGGTTAAACATGTCTTTTTGTGCACAGCTGGCATGGGACCCAAGCCATAATTGTGGTGGCAATATGCAGGATGTCATTCCAATTTTCTGGTGGCTGTGCAAGACTAATTGAGTTGCTGACTGATAGAAATACTTTATAAATGCTTCTGTGATAATCATCTGCTTTGGGAAACTCTCAATGAGGTTTGGGTATGGAGCAACTTGCAGAATTTTGGGCCAGATGTCTTCTACTCTTATGCATGCTGCGCACAAAAGCAAAAAGAACAGAAAATCCCCCATTTCTCTCATATCTCAGTGAGGGCTGTTTCTCCTCACTCCTTTTACACAACTCAAGTGCTGCTGCAAAGAGGTACAGAAGAAGCTGTGAGAAATGGTAAGGAATAAAGCAAACATTTTCTTTAAGTTAAATGCAAAATTTAGAGATTGATATATTCTGTCTAACCAGTAACAGTGCTCTTTCTAAACAAACATAAAAAGAAAGGGAGAGATGGAGTTGCTCTGGTTTTGGAAGATGGAGAGGAGGAAAAAGCTGGACTGGAGCTATTGCAGCCAGGTGTTAGAAACTTTTAAGCCACCCTACACATCTAACATTCATACATTTTCATTATGAATATCTGGAGTGGTTTCCAGGCCTTTGTTAAACTTCAGAAGGATGACAAACAAGTTTATGTAAGTCCTTTATCTCTCCTTGCAAATAGGAAAGTATAAGCCAAACATGTAGTTAACACTAGCTTGCCCGTGACTGGGGGGAAAAAATAAATGGAAAAAAAAAATTAGCACTAGTCAAATGAAAGTAAAACACTGCAAATTTTGGATTTGAAAGATGTTTTGTTTACCCTTGCAATAAGAGGAAACTAACATGTTGCAACTGAAAGGCAGATCATATCTTCTTGTGGTCAGTTTTGTTCCACTCTTAAAAAGGTACTCTTTAGCTTGGTGTAGGCTGTGTTTTCACCTTTTGGCCAAATGGTGCAGAGTGATTTAAGTAGGTCACTTTAAAAAGCTGCCACCCTGGCATCCTAACAATAACCAACATGCCAAAATAACTAAATTTCAGGAATGAAATTATAATTTGGGTACTTGCAAGACTGTTTCCAGCTACCTGCTCTAGAAAATGGGTTCTATAACTTAGAAGTTATTGTAACAGCCTTGCCTTGATGCTGATCATTTCTCACTGCAGTGGGCTCTTTCTCTGGGGGAGAAAGCAAAGGAGAATATTCTGTAATATTCTGTCTGGCTCTCACTTGTGTCTCATAACTCCCTCCTTCTGATACCAGAAATATTTGGCTCCCTGCCACCAAGCTGTAAGTGCCTTATTGCCTGCAGAATTTGGATTTTCCTGTCATCACTCAGGCAGTGCTCACCCTGTGTTACACAGAAATGTGAAAAACAAGTGTAAGTAGTGTGCATGTCCCACATCTCATTAGCTCAAGTGCTAAGGCAGTTCTCATATTGTCCAAGCCAATTGATAAAAACTGCAGTTGTTTCAGAGTTGTTTTTGCAAATGATGGTTGCTGTAATGCTTGCATGAGCAGGATTCAGTATTCACACCACGTGTTTCTCAGCATTGTGTGACTTTATATTCAAATATAGGATGCAGAATTAGATAAATGAGGTATTAAAGCTTTAATCAAAACAAGGCACCTTGCTTAATGGCATTCAACTCAAAGCATAAATACAGAACTCAGCATTTCCCTAAGAAGGTGTTTTTTCAAACGTGATCATGTCTACAGCAATTATGCTAAGTACCCTAATTGTCTCCAGAGCTTTCTAAATCTTTTCATTTGGTCCAAATTTTGTTTTAAGTAAGATGTAATTCTTCTACTCTGTTTTTGCTAAGCCTGTTAATGGCTGATGTATCTGGAAACACTCTGGGCAAGGAAACTACATCAGTTTTCTCTAATCATAGCATCAGCTGGTTTGGAAATCCTCAAGCAGCTATGGTTTTCTGTTTGTGCAGTGCTTCTTAACAAACATTATTCATCCAAAACCACAGCAGGCAGAGTGCCACTAGGCAAAAGGACAGAAGTTGGCAAATCCTTGGAAGATGCAATAGAGCATTCAGATGACAATAATAAGAGCTGCCATGGTGAGAAAAAGAAGCACAATTTTTGAGTCAATCAACTAATTTGGGGACATCTAATCACCTTAAAATATGATTAAATGTATTACACCATTCAAAAGAGGTTATGGGAACTAATACTACAGTAATTTTTTTTTTTTATGGTCTGCTAACTATTTTGTCTGGTGTGACAGGTAAAAGCACACTAGGACATTTTAATCAATTGAAACAGCCATAATTTTTGGTATAAACCTTCTCTGTTCTTGAACAATATTTACGTAGTAATTACCAGTGGTTCAGCATCAGACTAGAACAATGTTCAAGATCAATTTTGATCAAGGTGCTACCTGGCATTTGTGCCACACTTGCAAATCAGCAACAGTTTGGAAGACAGAGGTTAAGATTTAAAATTATCTCCAAAAATTGGAAAATCATCTGATGAGGGAATGCAAATAAAAAAACAAGCCAGGAGCTGTATTCTCAATAGGTGATATCTACAGACAGGACAAGAACCAGTTGCTGGGATGTTTGCAAGACCTTCTCCAGACCAAAACCACCAAAACCAAACAAAAAACAAATTCCAAAAAACAAAGCCAAAACCAAACCCAAACAAAACCAACAAAAAATCAAAAAAACAAATCAACAAACACAAACAAAAAAGAAACACCACCTCCCCCCCCCCCAAAAAAAATCCACAAAACCAAAAAAAACCAAAACAAACCAAAAGACAAACAAACCATAAAAATGAACTAGGAAAGGTTAGATAAAAAAACCACCAACCCTCAAAACATAAAAAACCCTCTACTTTTTGGGGCGAGTGAAGATGAGATGAACAGGTGCACAGTGCCCAAAAATGTTGAAAATACACCTGCAAATAAAAAGATATATAACAGATAAGTTATAATTTGTTAACATGCCAATGACAAGATTTAGGTTAAACACTATGAGAATTGAAAATAATTGTAAAGACAGTGAATGAAAACTATTTAAGGAGTTAATCTCCACCGTAGGATGTTTTTAATTACAGATCAGACAAACTTTTCTTAAGAGTAGCTTGAGTGGAGCTGGAGTTACATGAAATAAAAGAATAGGCTACAGAACTTGCTCAGGTCCTTTTAAAAAATTCAATAACTTTACAATTTCATGGCAAAAAAAAGAGTAATTCATATAACAAGGAGTTCAAGTCTCATCTGATTAATCCTTAACATCACTATAAGTACTCCAAGTCCTGTCATTCACAGCTTACAAAAGAGAATATATTTATTTAATTATGTAACCAGAATATCTGTAGAGTGGTAATTCTATATATGGGAATATGGGAGATGAAAAAGGTATTCAGATAGGAGACACATTTTTAAACCCTTCAGTCTTTGAATTACTGGGAAATTTTTCCACTCATGATCAATGTTATCTGTTCTTTGCATAACCTCAGACAAAAAAGCAGTAAATCTGTCAGGTAGTTGGGAAGAAAGTAAGGAATTTGGCTGTATGTTAGAAATAATGCAATGGTTCATGATTACAGGATCAGAACTACATTGCTTTAGTGCCATTTTATAACAGCAAGTGGATTTTTATTGGGTTTTTTTTTTGCTTGGTTGTTCTTTGGTGGTTTTGTCATTGTCTTTTGTTTGGGATCTTTTTTGTAAATTTGTGGGGTATTAATGCAAAACTACAAACTGGGATCTCTGACTTAATATATGCATGCGTAATCTACAAGAAAATGGCATTCAGTTGGAAATTTTTATACAAGACATCCAAAGTTTTATATGCAATAATGTGGCTAGACCTTTTGATGATCTGGATGATTTTGGGACCCTAAAAGCAAATATAATTTCAATAATGTCCCAATGAACAGCAATAACCATGCCAAACCTAGTGGCATGAGCACTTAAAAAAAAGCAAAAAAAACAATTGTTGAGCAGGTTTAAATCTGTGCAGAGCTGAAATTCCATATATTAAAAGTGATAATAATAGACCATTTCAAGCAAAATTCAGGTCTCTTCAGGGGCAAGTTTTTGAGAAAGACAGTTTGATTTTTCCATGGCTCTCTGAAGTATTGAGGTATTCATAATGCCCTAGCTGTTACTGCAATATCTCCTTTACTTTTCAAAAGAAGCTTTAGAAACTCAATACCACTGTCTTCACAGCCCAGATACCTGCACTAACACGAAATCTTCTGAAAAAGACCGTTCTTATTCTGAGAAGTCCTACATCTGAGGTGCAATTCTTCCCCTTCATGTATCAAGAGTTCGAGTCTTACTTTTAGCCACTTCTGTGTATTTGTAACCACTTATGGATTTTTGTCAGCTGAGCTGCTCAGGAGGACGTTAACTTTGGAAGACAGTAACAATAAAAGACCTTAGAAATGAAGTGGGATTGGTGAGAAATTGCGAATGTGTGAAAAGAGGAGCTGAGCTGTAAAGCTGGAGTGGGAGACGAGGCAGGAGGGTTCAGACGGTTTCATGCAGCTGGCAAATACCAGCGTGCCAGAGGGATAAAAAGATAAAAAAATGCTCCAAACAGGAATTGTTTCACTTCTGCTTGGTTACAGGTAAACGATTTATCCTGCTCCCCTGAAACCCAGAAACAATTTAAACACATTTCTCAAAAAGGAAAGTGAGCTATAGCGAGGAGAAGACCGCATAGCGCAAAATAAATCGAGTTAATTCAAAACAGAGGTCGAGCATAGCTGTGCAGATTTACACACAGGGTTTTCATTCTATTGTTCCTGAGTGTGGGAGGGATGTGCAGGATTCAGGATGAAATTCCTCTCCCTAGAGCCAACAGGGATTTGTCCTTTGACTCGGGGAGGCCGGTCACTTTGAAGGAACTGTCCACATCAGCACTTTCTACCTGACAGAAAGATATTAGACTGAGGGAAAATAGATGAGAAAACAGCTTTTAATTAACAAACATGAGTTGTTCAGAGGAATATGCTGACTGTGGTTTTTTTTTTTTTCCCTATCTTTGTGGGATGGAGAAGTCAAACCAAAACTGCCCTTGTCTTAACCTTAGAATATGTCCAGCTTTTAATTGTGCTCCGAGCAGAGGAGATCAGGTTCTGTGAAGCATCATTCTGAGCTGGCTAGCTATAATGCTCCATCTTCCTCTGCCTCTGCTTTCTTGTTTATTTTGCTGAGCATTTAATCCTGTGGCCTAGACCTCTTTTTCTGTTCCCTATTTTTTTTTCTAAGTGTCCAGTATTTTTTAAAAAATTCATCCACTCTGATCTTGCCCTAAAGCTAAGTTACAGTTCTGAGATCACCTCATGTGTCCAAAGCTTAAAACTAAAAATCAGATGGGAAATAACAAGATTTCAGGAAGACTATTAAAATAAAACTGCCTGGGGCAGTGGGGTGTGGCTACTAGGACTCAGATGGTTAAAAAGGAAATGAAGACAAATAATTTTACTAGGGAGATAAAAGGAATCAGTGTGTAACCCAGCAGGATAATCTCTTTGAGAAAAAAAAATAAACATATAAAAAAGTGGTGAAAAAAATCAGTAGGAGAGTGTTAATATAGTATTAATAAAAGCCACAATGTTTCCAAACACCACCTAAAGAAAGGACTTCTGTCACAGATGGTATTTTCATTTTCCTATTACTACAAATTCCCCAGAAAGAAACAATCTCAAATGACACAGCAACATGAGAGATGATTTGGGATAATAGCAAAGGGAGTTGATTATGTTTCATAATGTGCCATTTTCAACAACTTGGATCTTGAGCTGCTTTCCGCAACATCCACACCAGGCTGCAAAATTGAGCCTGGGAATTTATAGTGAGTATTCATCCAAACTAAAGGAGATGATTTCCTCCTAAAAAATGATGTATGCTGTACCACTGACAACCTGCATAAGAGGATTCTCTTGGGGTTTTATGGTTTCAGCTGTTGCCTCAGAATTGCAATGTGAAAAATTCTTGGCACCCTCACAGTAGCTAATGGGGCACACTGTCCCCTCTCACTGTGAGGAAATTCTTATATTTGTGCAAAAAGCAATTTCAATATAAAAGAAGAAAAAACTATAATTGACAGATCCTTTTGATTGTTATCAAGTGCAAATTATAAACATGTGGAGAAACCTAATACTTTGTCTGTTAGGTAGGATGTTTTTGACACTTGGAATGTTTTTGATTCCAGTGCATTGACTGTAAGCACAGATTAGTGTTTGTGCACTTACTATATTAAATAAAAAGAGGTATGACATCTTGAATAATGCTGTCAATTATATTCTGTCAATTACGTTAGGGTGACAGAGCTGAGAAATATCTTCTGTGTCACTGGAATTCCTTCTTTACAGATTGTTTATGTTGAAGTCAATTTTCTCAAGGGGAGCTTTTAATTACAGAATCTTGTGGTTTCAAATTTTGCTCCCTCTGTGTGCTGTCATGGCTACTTCAATGTCCTGGGAATGAAACCTGGCCCCGGCTGAAATCAATTACAAATCTCCCATAGATTTTATTGGTGGCAGAATTTCAACCAACATGACTGTAAACAACTTTAATCCCCCTGCTGCACATTTCCTTTTTGTTGGCTGATGGGTTGCTGAAGTGGAGTGTGTGGGCTAAAAATAAAATTAGCAGGAGGAACACAGCAGTTGCTGTGGTGGTAACTGCCTGGGAAGAATGGAGAACAAGATGTAAAAATTAACCAGAAGGTGACAGAAAGAAAGAAAATTGTTTTGAGTGATTCAGGATGCAAGTAGGCAACGAATAATATTAGTTTAATCTGACTCTAGACACATACATATTAGTATGAGGAAGGCTGGTAGAAAGATGTGTAGGATTGCCAGGAATTTTTGTCTCCACACATTTGTAATCTCTGCTTCCTTTTCAGAAGCTGATATTCCAGTTTGGCCATGCCTGTGATACTGAGCTCCACCTCAGAGCTCCAATGCCTTAGAAATGATTCTCCAGGGATGTTTGAATGAGGGGCACCATATCCATTATTGCTGTAGGCTGATGTAAGAAATATTTTGGAACTGGAGGAGAAATAACTATATGTTCAGCTAGAGAACTGGATTTCAAAGGTGAAAATCTTATTCTTTGTAGACCACACAGAAATGGGGACAAATAATGCAAACTGATAAATGGGATAAAACATTTACAAAATAATTTTAAAAGCACTGTTTCAAAGAAAACTAGTCGCATGTATTCCTGATTTCCTGTATACCATTTTTTCAGGAAAGACTTTCATAGGAATGGTTGTTGATATTTTTCTGTAGACAGATGCAGGTGCAAGTGGAGAATTTTTTTCCAGGCCAGCAATGTGTTGTAAGCAAGTAAGCTAAACCTTTTAGATTTGACAAGAATTTTAGACATCTAAATAAATATCAAGTTTATACAAGCAAAAAATATTTGTGGTTAATAAATGTATTGCCAAAGAAATTGGGACCAGACTTTATTTGAAAATCATTCTGACAGTTTTAAAACCACTTCAAATAGAATTATGAAATGAAATTCCCAATTCAGCATAAAGAGACTGGGAAATTATTCATATTTATAGTCATTCAGAAATAATGTTACCTAAAACTGTGAAATCAATTAATTGTCAAAAAATTGACAGTTGACAAAATTGATTGTTTGTTCATGGGTTTTTTGTTTGTTTTTTGTTTATTTGTGTTTTGTGGGTTTTTTTTTGTTTTGTTTTGTATTGTTTTTATTCTGTTATGTCTCTAATGGATCCATAACTTTGTTCTTTCATAAGACTTTTTTCTATAACGTAAGATTTTTTGAAAGAATGTAATCTCGTAGTGTCACTGTGAAAATAAATTATTTTTGTGTCTAATTTTTTAACATCTATAGACACCTTGATCTGTCTACAGTTTTATTTTTCTGCTTTATCTAGAAGTCCCTTAAATTTTCTGATTTATTTTGTGTGCAGCTGATTCAACTATTTAAGGACTTTTGAGTACTATTGGGACATTTTGAGGGTCCTTGAAGGGATCAAACTGGTAAGAAGACCAAAACCTACAGCATCTGTGAGGATATTTTTAAATTTCATTTTGATTTTATTATCCTCTGTCTTTGTTACACTAAATCTGTTATAAAACCAGACAAATGTTTCTTCACAAAAAAGTCCATCTGTGAAGTTTCTCCTTTGAAACTTCTAACATTCCCCATTCTGTGATTCTGCAATTCTGATAAATGACTTCTATGTTATCCCAATGTTCTCACATAAACTTGTATTAATAAAACAGAAGCTTGAAATAATTTAATATAACAGCAGAAAATACATAATCATTTGTTTTCTCCATCTGAACAAATCTACAGGCTAAACATGCTCTTTTCTGCACATATTCTGAGCAAAAACATTAGGAAAAATCAGCAAGCATGATCTGAAATTCATGTCTACAGTTTTAAAAGACACAGTTCTTTTGTGGTTGGAAATATATCTTTGTTTCCTTTCAGTAGAGGAATATTTTTGGCACGCACACTCTTTTACTCATGGTTTGTCAAAAACAAATGAAAGAGATATGATGTATGAGGAGCAGGAAATGAAGTAGAAAGATGTTTAACTAATTACAAATATGAGCTATCATCTCTAAGATAATCTTCTCAGCTTCAGTGTCTTTAACTGCAGCAACATCATGGTTTTATAAGTCTATATTGTTGTAGGTTTGGTGGTTTTTTTTTTTATATTGGCAAATATTAAAAAGCATGAAAGTGTATGATGAAAACATCAGTAATATCTTACTGAGGACCTTATATCAACATGTAAGATTTCCCCACAATCATCAACATTTGTGTCAGTCTCTGGGAGATCTACAGGGAGCTGGTAGGTCATGACATTATTACACAGAAAAAGATGCATGTGATTGTGTAAAAAAAATAAATTTCAAAATCTGAATTTCTCTAAGCTACAAAGAACTGAATATCAGAAATTCAAAGAGATGTCTAATGTAAAATACTGATGGATTTGTGAAATTTTTCAACCCTTTGCACCTTATTGATTTCAATTGAAATGATATACTATATAATCTTAATAATTAACTGATTTTATTGTTGCTCTTTTGAATTAAAACAACAAATTTCCTGCTATTAATCCACTCACCAATAAAGAGGTGTGCAAGTGCCTTTTTCCTTAACACCAAGAGCAATTCATGATCAGGTCATAATATTATGTTCATAATTTAGCTGTTGCATTTCCATGTTTAAGCATAACCAGAAGTTTAAAAACACAACTTTGGCTGCATCAGGTTCAAAGTATTAAAGAATTGAATTTCACTTAGCAAAATTAATATTTCACACCCTTTGTTATGCTATTTGGGCAGCCTAAAGGACTGTGGTTATTTTTGTCATTCGTGTCATTCGTGTTTTCCATGATAGAGTAGCAACTGGCAGAGGAGTTAATTGAAATCATTGAGAATACAATAATGAGATTATCACATGCTTGAGCCTGGCTTTGCTTCTTCCTGTCCTTGCTTGCCCAGGAAACAACACTGGCCAACCTTTCTTTGGTATTTCTTTGCGCAGTGCTGAGCCTTCACCACAACACCTGGGCCAAGGTGCTTCAATATCATCAAGAAAGTGCCAAATCTCCATTTTGTGTGAATTTTGCAGTAGGAGTCATAATAAAAATTAAACACAAACAAACAAAAAAGCCAAACCAAACAAAAAAACTCCCAAAACCAAACCAAACAACCAAACAAAAACCACCCAAACCAAAAGAAACCCCCCAAATCCCCAGAGGTTTAGGCAATAGCAGTGATAGAAAACATACATCTCCCTGATATTTTATTACCTTCATACCAGAGCGTCAAAACAATTCATTTTCATGACGAGTGTGTAAAACTGAAGGGAAGAATCAGACAGGTTTGGGTTCAAAGGGGCCCTAGAGATCTTGTTCCATCCCCTGCTATGGGCAGGGACACCTTCCACTATCCCAGGCTGTTCCAAGCCCCCATGTCCAGCCTGACCTATGACATTGCCAGGGATCCAGCTTTTCTGGGCACCCTGTGCCAGGGCCTCACCTCCTTCACAGGGGAAACGTCCTTCCCAATAAATTTTCTGCTGGTCTGTTGGATCCATCCTTTCTAGGTCCCTCCTCACTGTGCTGAAGGTAGGTAGACCCTGAGTCTGTTCTGGGAACAGACTCAGAAATGCCTGAAGAAATTTGTTCTCCAGAAGGCTGTGCACACCACATGTGAAGACTAAAGAAGTGGGTGGCCATTCTGCAACAAAATTTTCACTTCATCCAGGTTCTGTTTCACACTTTAAGATACTGCTTCTTCCCAGATTTTTGTAAAAATGATGAGTCTTAATTTGTGGCATCATTTAATGCTGTTTTGTACATGTAAATTTACTGCTGCAGAGTGACCATATGCAAGATGTAAATCCCTTGCAAATGCAAAATAGTTACCTCACTTTTTACTTCTTTTTTCTCTTGTGTAGAGCAGAAACATGGAGAGTTGCTAAGAAATAAATGGAATTTTGTAAGCCTATGCACTGATTTATATTCCCACAGGTACCTCATTGCAATTGTACCTTGAGTCTCATCCTTGGACCGTGACACCTCCCTCTATTCATTATTTTCCAATGAAAATGCTCCAAAATGGAGAGTTTTTTGCTCAGTTCAGGAAACTCACTTCCTCACAGTCAGTTATGAGGGTTTAATTGAAACCAAAGCACCTCCTGCTCCGCATCAAGGGTGCTGTTATCCCTGTCATTCCTAAAACAGATTAAAAAGGGAGTCTTGCTTAGGGTTTTGTACAGTGTTTCCTCCTTTAACCACTGCACCCTATTTCTTAGAAGACTGTTGGCCAGCTGGTGCTGCTGGCAGAGCTTAGATACTGCAAGGCAGATTATATAATGGAGTTAAATTTTATGTAAAATGAATAGCTGATTACACTTCTTTCTTCCTTTTTTTTACACCCCTCC
>VWYE01025288.1:153239-166967 GCA_013398995.1 Alaudala cheleensis | reverse complement strand
CCCCCAATTACAACGCGCGTAGTAACTGAATTTTACCTTTGCTTCTGACTGTTCCTCATTTGGGATTTTTATTGAAAAGATGAAGGTATAATTTAGCAATTACAATGTGAAAAACTGGTTGATGCCAACAGCATGTTCAGCATTACTTTTCTATCCTAAGATACACTAAAAGTGAATTTCTGGTGGCCTTATGTTTTGTTATTTCAAGGTGGACATCACAATTTGGTCAGCAGGGAAAAGGACCAATATAATTTTGACATTGTATCATCACTTCAACAAGCACACTCTGGGATTAGTTCAATTTTATTTCAGTTTATTATTCATCATTTAATCTCCATAGACTTGCAATGACATTGTTTTGTCTTGACATTATAACATAATCTGCATATATTTACATATAATAATCAGGCATTTGTTGAGAGTCTCAAGCAGAAATTGTGCAAGCTCTGAAGTAGTATCTCTGATCAAAATGTGTACAAAGTCTATTTCAAGTATAATTTAAAATCTCTGTACCTTTAACTGATATCTCCTGGGATCAAAAACTTCAGAAGTTGAACTCAAATCTTTAAAATGTGTTTTCCACTATCTATGCAATCTTTACAGAAGTAATTTACTGTTATCAGTTACAATCCCTACTTGTCTCTGAATAGAGTAATTAAGCCATGTAGGACTCTAAATCTAATTATTCCAAATGATAATTGAAATAAGAATCTTATGAATATCTAAGCCCAAATTTTCTTTATCAGTTTCCAAAAATTTTCTCTGGAACAGATAAACATCAAATTTTTTATCTCCTCATTTCCTTGCCTGCCCCAATAATTTTTCAATGAGTTTTTATGGAGGCAGCTTTTACTGAGACAATAGACTACAGTGAGTCTTTGGGGGAGTGAAACAAAACAAGTCAAAACAAATTAAAACAAACAAACAAAAAAACCCCACAAACAAATGCAACCAACAAAAAAAATAACCCCAAAATAAACAAGCCAACCAAACAAAAATCTCAAACCAATGACAACCAAAAAAGACTTTATTGTGAAGTATTAATTCTATACTCAGATTGAAGCATGGGCGAGCTGAATTAAAATAAATTTTTTAATGTATTGTTGAAATTAAGAGTTGAAGCTGTGAGTCAAAATGGTAATATGTTCCATGTTTTGGAATATAAAATTTGGATCTGACTTAAATGGGCAGTAGCAGAAGCTTTACAATTCTGTCCTTACCATGCTAAACTGCCACTTAACAAAGGTGAGCAGATATTCTGGTTTCTTTCCTAACTTGGGTTGCTGTGGTCCAAGGAAGAGGTAAATAAAACCAGAAACATAATTACAAGATGCCTGACATCACATCCTGGATATAAAAATTACCAGTTTTCAGTCAGGCAAGGTTTTGGAAGTCTGGCAGGACTAACTCTTCAAATTTACACCTCTTAGTAAGGTCCTTTTTGTTTGGTTTTGGTACTTTTGCTAGAAAAACACAGATTTCTTTCTGTTTCTTAGTGCTTCGAATTTTTAAACATTTTAAAACATTAATTACAGGCATATATATTATAGATATATGCAGATGTCATCACTTCTCCTTTCTTTAAGGTCAAAAATGGAGTTCAGGTGTCTGACTTCAGGATGAAGTTATACCACTTTTCTCATGCTGGATAGTTGGTTATCCCATGGATGTTCAGCCCTCCCTGGAGCCTGAAATTGATTATTTTTGTGTAAGGAAAAACATGAGGCTGACATTTCTTTTTGTTGGCTGTCACATTGCAATAAATGCTATTATCCTATGTCTTTGTAGGGAGACAGAGAACATGGAAACAGCTAAAAGTACGAAAAATTGAACAATCTAAACAGTGAAGAACCTTCACATAAGACAGGAAAATTTTGTCATTTTTGTGCCCCAGAAAACTTTCTTTTTTGTCTGCCTCAGTGTGGCCTTAAATTGTCTTCAAAGGAAAGTTTTAAGAAGCATCAGCCCAGGTCACCTTCTTTTACTGCCTCCTGCTGTAATTCAAAATTGTTACTGACACCATTACATTAAACAAGTAGAAGGTGAAATGCAGTGATGAAAGACAGACTTGGGATGAAAAGCAAAATGGGTATGTCTGTACTGGTGTGACCTCCCAGTCCAATACCTGTTTGTAGGCAAGATAAAAATGAAGATTTTAATAGAAGCAACTCACTCCATTTGCAGTTAAGTATTTTCAACATTACCTGTGCAATTTCAGAAAGGAAAAAGACTTCTTGGCAAAATATGTTCTTAGGAACATCTAACACTGTTTTCTTTCTTCAGGATCCTTCCAGTAATTTCATCATTCTCCATGTTCATATTGCAAGACCTTAAGCTTTACTAGATTTAGGTTCTCTGGGTCAAATGCCACAGTGTTGATCTATGTTTCACATGACACAAAAGAAAAAGAACAGTAATTAGTTATTAATTTATTTTTTTATTTTCCCCTTGGGTATCTTTGGTTGGTTCATTAGTTGTTGGGTATTGTCTGATTTTTGTGTGATTGGTCTAAGCAAAACCCTTACAGAAAGTGACTTTTATTTAAAGATGCAGCAGTGATCATCTGTCTCTATGCTGGCTTTTAGCTATTTAGATGTCTATTGGAAGTTTCAGGGTAGTTTTTTTGTGCAAAACAAAGTCATATGTCCAACCCAGAAATCCAAAATGTTTTCAGGTTAGTTAACAACTGCACTTTTGCAAATGTGTGAACTTTTCCCAAGTGTTTGCTGTGAAAAGGACCATGCTGGAACTCAAAAAAACTTTCCTTTGTAAAGCTGTAGAATCCAAATGTACAGGATAAAGACTTTTACTATTATAGATTTATTCATTAATGATTTGTTCTCAACCTTATTCAGGATAGCAGCACCTACATCCTAGTTCTTTTTCCCCAGCTCAAATGACAAATTTGCACAAAATTTCATGAGGCTGCAAAATTGACAAACCACAAGTATGGGTGGTTTAGTCTTTTTTTAAAATGACATTTCCAAAATTAAGTAACCTAGAAGTTAATATGCCCAAACCATGCTGCACAGATATTTTTAAATTTACAGAATGAAATGTGGGAAAATTGGGAAAAGTCAGAATTATGTATTTCAAAGCAATTTAGGCATTTTTATACCTCTTTTTGATGTAAATTTGTCAGAATTTCTTTTTCTGTGTTTTTAGGGATCAGCACCATTGCTAAAAAGTGTTCCTGAAGCTGCAATAGATTTGCTGACAGACCTGGAAAACTTAAAGATGAATAAGATGAAAAACAGGTACTTTTCATGCTTCTCTGGGCAACCTGTGCCAGTCCCTGACCCTTATAAGGAGGAATTTCTTTCTAATATCCCATCTAACCACATCTAAACAGACATAAGTTTTCTTCACTAATGGAAAAACATCTATTTATTTATTCTCTGCATTTTTCATCACAAATGCCCAGGAAAAGAGAATTAAAAATTTCCTGCTTACTTTTATTAAAAAAAAAAAAAAAGACATATATTTTAAGATTCCAGACTGCCTCTTGCTTCAAAGCAATCAGCTCTTAGAGAAGTGGGAGATTTCTACCATTGGAGAATTAATTTTATTTAAGTAATCATTGCAGCTTTGAGTAAGTATTTTCTATTACCTCATTCTAAATAATTTAAAAATAAAAGGTTTTCTAATAGATTCATGGCAGGCTAATTTGCAGAGCTAGGAAGGGATATATGCCAGCCATATTTTAGTAAATATAGTAAAATTTTGTAATCTCAAAACATATGTGCACTACCTCATAACATAATCCCTTGTTTCTGCAACATCTGTTCCCCAAAAAATAGGCACATCTGAATGTGAAATTGATTTGTATTCACAGTTTCCTCATCATATATTTTTTGTTTCCTACAGAGAAATTATAGATTGAAAATATAGTGAATTTCCAAAATACAGTAATATTTTGAATAGCTTTATCTCCAAGGTAAAAATCTTTAATTTATGCATTTATATAAATTTACAGATAAGTTTGTATACATATATAGGTACAATAACTTTTTTTTTCAATTTAATAATGAAAGTACATGGATAATTGTCCATAGTCCTTTTCACAGTAACTTTCATCATTTCTCACAAGGCTGTGCTGCACTGGGAATGTGGAATTTACCTGGAATAAAACATATAATTTTAATTTGGGAACCCAATTCTAGTTTCCATATTTTCTGCCTTTTTTTCCTTCACCGAGGATGGTAGCAGGCAGCAGTGATGGTAGGACAGAGTTGGAAATACAGCCTAGACAATTTGTTTGGGTCAATGTTTCTCATCAGGTTGTCTTTACCAGGCTCAGCTTATTTTAGCCTGAATAATCCGATTTTTAAACAACAGGTAAAAAAACCCCAACCAACCAAAAAACCCAAAAAAACCAACAACCAAAAAAACCAAAACAGAAAACCTACCCCAAAAAAATAAAAAAAAAAAAACAAACCAAAAAAAACACCAAAACCGAACAAAACCACCACAGGGGAAAAAAAAAAACAAAACAGAAACAAACCCACCCCAAACAATAAAAACCAACCAAAAAAACCAAGCTGTAACAACAAACAAAGAAACAAAAAACCCAAAACAAAGAAACAAAATCCCAGACCAAACCAGCCTGATGAAATCAAAGCAGAAATAGAAATTGCAACTAGGAAAGGAGATAATTGTAAAATTTGATGTTTACTTTTCTGGATTAGTTATCCTGGGGACCTGATACTTAGTGACACTGGTATTTTTGTAAGGTATTTCTCCTTTTTGAAAAAGAAAATCTGAGTTTACAGGAAAGATAAGTAATAATCTACCAGAGATTGTTCTCCCAGCTCCTCTATCTCCTCACAAAATTCTACCTGTTCCAAACGGCATGAAATACTGCCAGAAATGGGCTGTGGAATCTTCCTATCTTCCTTTTTAGGGATATGGAAAGAAATCATAATTTTTTATGATATGTTTTCCTCCTTCAAATCAATGCACCTCCCTTATATATGTGTAATACCAATTTAAAAGTTTTGCCAAAAAAAACTTTAAACCAAGGAAAAACCTCAAGAGACTCTGAACAATTTTTAATAGTTTTAATTTATCAGAATAAATAAGAAATATACGTCAGTGAGACAAAGACTGCAGTATCAACAAATAAAACTCAAATAATCACACACCTTAAAGACCTGAACTTCTCTTCTTAGTATGTTAAATTGGACTTTTTTTTAAATAAAAGCAGTGTCAGAATATTATTTTCTCTTCCAATTAAATCTACAGGTTCCTCTTTAAAAATGTCTCCATATTATATCTATATTATTCCATACTTTAAATTAGTCTAGAAAGCTATTGACTGTGTCAAAATAATGTCTTTACATAACTTGTTACATGTTCATATCAAGCCCATGCAGACAAAAAAAACCCAACCAACCAAACAAAACCCACAACCACATAAAAAAAAATTTTAAAATGCCCTATTAGTGCAAAATCAATTCTATCAGATAGGATTGTCTAAAGTTCTGTCACAGCAAAATTATTCTGTCTATATACTAATTAAATTTTGCTATCTCTAAAGTAAATTAATGACCTTTGAAATTTCCATTTCGGAAATGTCTCAAAAGAGTTCTTTGATATGATATTTCCTTAGATATTATATATGATTGTTCATTTGATATGAACAGCCCAAAAATTTTATTTTCTTTTTTGTTGTTTTTGGGTTTTTTATGTTTTAGTTTCTTCTGTTTCTTCGTAACACCAAAATCTCTGATTTGCTTGAAGTTGTTCTCTTCCTCTTTTACAATAAAAGTCTAATATTGAGGGTTTTAGAGTCATGGGGAACTATTTCTTTGAAGAACAAATTTTAGATTGGGGTTAACATTAACAGGTTTCAAATCCTTATATAGAAGTCTGAGATGCTGAGATCTGGTAGCAAAAATATTAGCAAATTTCTGAGAAGAAAAATGTGCAGATGCAGGTTTCCTCTCCCAGACAAATATTGAAATGAAAAATAGGACTTTTTAAAGAAACCACAAAAGTTGGTAGTTTTCCTCTTGCAAAGTAACAGGAAACTTTCAAATACCTAAAAGACAGTAGAAAGCCATTAAAAAATAAATACTTAACACTACCCTATCAGATTTAGTTAATGATGATTTCTAAACCACTATAACAAGAATGTATGTCAAAAATACATACAAAATATAGATGTGCTCCAATATAATGCATGCATGAATCTATACAGATAAGCAATTGAAAAAAAAAAAAAGTAGAACTGAATTCTGTTCATATATCAATGGAATTAGATTTCACAAAGCAGACATATCAATAATTTTCAGTTTCATGAAAAGGACAACAGAAAACTTGCCCCTAAAATCTCGACATCTTTAATGTGATTTAATTTTCAGAGTTTTATTTGTCTACAGAAATGAAGGTTAACAGAGTTCCAAGTTATATGAAGACATTTATCATTAATATGTATTGAGGTTTGAAAGGCAACCATTAAAATTCCAAACTTGTCAGCATATGTACAGGTATTTGGGTTTTATTTCTGAAGATGTTGACGTACTTACACGTCTCTATTAATGGAACCAATTCTATTTGAATTCTGAAAGTTAAATAATGTGAATGCTTGATATTTGCAGCAGTGGATTCTTGAGCAATGAATGAGGTCTGATTAAAAAACCCCCAAACCCCATCAATTTAAACTTATTTGAATCTTAAACCCTCAAGTATGACTCCTAAAATAATTTTGGACTCCAGTCTGATTTTCAGAGCTGTTGATTTTTTCGTCATGTTCAATGAGTTCAACACTTATGAAAACCAGGAAGTGTAAAGATTCTTTGTTTACTTGGATTTTGATTACCTCCTAAGGCCAAATATGTGACACACACGAGTTTTTTTCTTGTTCTTGAGCTCAGTAACTAAAGTATGTTTAGAGCTGCACAGTGAAGGAAGAGATTAGGAATCGAAAAAGGTGCTCTAAAATAAAAATGTTTCAGTAATTAGCTACTACTGAACTTTAAATATCTTCTCTAAGCTATTGAAGCATGCACAAATCTTACCTGATGTCACAAATAAGCTGTTCTCTATTACAATTTCGTAATGATTATAAACACAAAAGTGTTTTGAGTTAACATATATTACCAACCCCAAAACTGCGTATTGGTCCAAAATTATCTCCCTATTTTATTGTTGTGCTTTTACATTATGGGCAAGAAGAATCTGAGGAGTTGATCAAAACAGAATTCATAATTTAAAAATCCATTTTGTTTCTGAATTTAAATACCTATTTGAGAAAAGAGGATTGGAAGATCTATATTATGAGAGATAGTACTATCTAAGACACTTTTGAGCAATTTTGAGTGTAAATTTAAGTGTGACTGTTTCTTGGATTCTTTTTCAAACACTGCCTTATACGCAACTGTGTTTTGGAGGATGAATAAAGGCAGAACTAAAAATAGTTTTGATTTAGAGTCTTGTATGAAGCAACTCAATGGAGGAAATATAAAATTAGAGAGACCATGGCAATGAAAGAATATAATCTACAGTATCTCTGCAAGATAATAATGATAATATTAAGCCAGCATATGGTCAGTTCTAGAAGGAATTTTACAGAAACTTAATAGAAAACCCAGTAGGTCAGGAAAATCAGGGGCTGTGTTGTTAGTAAGTGAACAGTCCCATCAGTGAGCAGGGGGAATGGAGAGAAAAGTTAATCCATAAGAAAATAATGACTGATAATCAATAATTCTGCCAGTTTATGATCACACTTACTGCTCCTGGAATTGCTAAACAAGATTCAGGTAAGTATTTAAATCCTACCAGAAGGAAAAGGAGCTTTAGAAAATGCATTTCAAACCAAGAGACCTTGTCTGTAGTTGATCATTCTCTGCATCCAGGAACAATAATCATACTCATACTGCTTTTATTCATGCAAATGATCACAGTTTATCTCACATCAAACAGTGTTTCTTATTTCTCTGGAAGACGTCCTGATTAAATATACAGTTTGGTCTTTCTTTACTTATGGGAACTTAGTCTTCAGTTTAAAGTTCTGGGACAGACATGAAATGATTTCAGAAGTTTCTTTGTGTTGTGAAATTGTACAAAAGTACACTGGTAGCAGTGAGATGGATTCTTACTAATTGCTTACAGTAGAATGGTTATACAAAGTAAAAAAATCCACAGAGACAATGAATCTATGCAAGGGATGCCATCATTCATTTACATTTGTTCTCTGAACTGCAAACACTCCCTTCAATAACATTTTTGTGCGGTGTTCCAACATTCCTGGTGGCATTCACACAGGCATCTCCATTGCAGGTTTTTACCTACACTCTGTTCATGAGAAAACAGTGAAATCTGCTTTTAATGCACATCAAATTTCATCTCCATGTTGACCTCTAAAAGTAGGTGGATAAGCCTGCAAGGGAGCCTAGGCTGACTATCTGAGATGGCGACTTCTACAGTGCAGAAGTTAAAAATATTTTCACTAAATTTAGGCAGTGAATGCTTCAGCTGTCGCTGGGCATTTTCCATTCTCAGAGTCAGAGTTGATGAGATAAGGCTTTTTTTGTTCAGGGATAGCATACCACGCCTTGTTTTAAAGCAGCATCTACCTGTTCTTTAAATTATGGCTATTTTTGCGTTGCCTATTTTTAAATTTGTTGATTTTCTGAAGTTCGTGATTTGGTAAGAAAAGCAAATTTAGCTGTTTCAGTTGAGATCTTAACCTGTTAAGCACCAAATTATGATTCTTACATTTTATAACTGGTTCTTTACCGAGGGTTATCACAGCTAAGACAGGCCAAGGCTTTCTCCTGCTATCCATGATGCAGACCTCTCCCTAGGGAAGATTGTTTTACATCCTAAGTTTGAAATGGTTCTAAACACGTATTAATTATTTCCTATGCTGCTGGGGATGGAGAATGTATTTTCATTATTTTAGTTGGGTTTATAGTTTTTCAAAGATTCATGGCAAAATTTGCCTTTCCTGAAGTAATTATCTTGACACATATGGGAAATTACCAGCTTAAAATAGAAAATTGGTTCAACTTAATTGTAAACACAGAGCTGCTCACACCAGTGATGTCTCAATCACAGACACACCCTTTTAAACTCAATTCTATCAATAGTAGTTTCTGCTTCAGTAAAAAATACTTTCAAAGAGAAAAGGTTTTTCTTTAACAATTCTTCCTAGGTACAAAAGTTGAGGAGAAATTCCTAATGAAAAAAAAAAATCATGAAGCCATTTCTAGCTATAACAGCTATTTATTGAACACGTGGAAGTCTAGCTAAATTATTGTTCATATTATACCCAGTTTTAAAAAGATGAAAAGTAGCATCTCCTGTCAGAGAGTTTATGAGCTCAGACACAGGCATAACCTTCTTGAAAATTTTCTGTTCTACAAGGCATAAAATAAGGTAAATTCAGTTGAAAATACATGAGGCTGTCCAAGTCAATGGGTAATTCTTTGATGCCATAAACCCTGAAGGAAGCCAGTATTTCATTTGGTTTCTCTAAGCCCCATGATTCAGCTTTAACAGTGATTTTCTGATTCAGCTGATATCCAAAGAGAAGGGTTTCATATCAGTTCTGTGGGAAAAATGAAATCTATCCCCAGGGATTTTGAAAGCCCAAATTAAACATAATATAATTGGAAAAATTACACTAAAAATGTTTTAAACTGGCATATTTTGGCTTTTGGTCAACATTATCATAATGCCAGATTCTTGGACAAAAATCTCAATGGGATAGAAATTACTGATACTCTTTTCTTCTTTACACTCTTTGTGTTGCACCAAACCATATATCCTTATAAAACTAAAACTGAATCTCTGTGTACTGTAGCCCTTTAGGCTAATCCAAATACATTTTTGTCCTTTCTAGAGTTATTTTCCATTTTCCCTATGTCCTGTATTTATTTGCCTCTTTTAGAGTGATCTGACACTCTTTGATTTATCACAGATGGAAACAAATAGCAGAAAGGTGAATCTGTGTTTCAAAAAAAAACCAAAACAAAAAACCCCAAACTTCCATTTTCTGAAACTGGTTATTGCCAGCAAAAATAATAATAATAAAAAAGGTTATTTTGGCAAACACACACCTGTTTCCATGTTTTATGAAAATTATTCATGTAGAATATAGTACAGATAGAACAGCGCGTGACTTCTTTTAAAGAGGGGGATGCTATATCATTGAAATGAAAACTCTATTTAAAAACTGGAAGCTATAAATTGATACTTGAATGAATTCAAGGGATAGCTGAACAAAGTTTAACAGCAGTCCTCTGTCATACCTCAAAAATCTGTAGCAGATGTGTGCTAAGTTTGCCAAACTTCTTGATTGTATGAGTTCTGGGAAATCACAATTTAGGCAAATCTGAGCACATCTCCATGGCATTAAGGAAATTACACCTAAAACATGAAGTTCATATCTTTCCCCATTTCACTATGGAGATTCTCACTGAAATAAACACAGAATACAGCAAAGGTAGAGGAATATATTTCCACTTCATTTTATTCTAAGAATCAATTCAGGGGATGTTTGAAGAGGGGTTTATTTGGTTTTTTGTTGGTTTGTTTTTGAGCATGTTGTAGAAAAATAAATAAATAGTTTTCCATTGTCATCTGATAAATGTACAGAAAAGCAAACATATTTATTTTATGTACTTATTTGATTTTATCTTCCTAACACCACATCAGGGCAAAAGCTCCATACAAAAGGACTATAAAATGGTATTTCATGTCAGTCAACACTGGTAATATGAGCAGAAATCTTATGTCCACAACTATTATTCTGTCAGAAGTTGTTCATGGAAATTCTTTTCTAGCATCAGTTGTTAAGACTGGGATGGATTTTTCACATCTTATCACAAGAGTAATTGTGCAGCTTCTGACTGAATTTCCTAACATCAGGTTACAGTGCTATGAGTGTGAAATGGAAATAATTTTATTTAATACCATTCAACTATCAGTAAAATATTACTTTTTTGTGCATACTTCAGCAAATCCTTTCACAATTTTGACTCAGAAACTGCTCCATTTTACTTCCAAGAAGAAGCTATTATTCATAATTGCTTGGTAAGGATTAAGTAGTTAGAATTTGCAGAGCATCCTGAATTTGTGACATTTTTCAAGTGCTTGAATATGGTAATAGTAAGATACGGTTTCCTTGCAGAGCTCCATTCTGTGGATTTGCCTTCCAGTTTCTCATTTCTACCATGTTGTCCCTGCTTCAATTGTTGAAATTAGGTATATGGTTATACAAGTAATGGCCTTCCCAATTCAATTTTTAAATACACATAATTCTGAGCTGGGAACTGAATACAGACTGTCTTATTTAAAAAAAAAAAAAATAGTTAGTGGGTAGATGGCTTGAACAGAATTAATCTTGTATATGATGTTGCTTCAGTTTTTTCTTCCAAACATTTATATTAGAAAATCACATCAGGCCATTTTACTGGAATTTCACTATTGAATCAACGTGAAAAGAGCACTTTGTTCCATTTATTCCTTTTTCTGCCTCAAAAGATTGCCCATACTTGGGAGAGCATCAGTGAAATATGGACACAAAGAGCTCAAACCCATGGAGACTTTGACTCATTATCAGACGTCTCAAGCATCCTTTCCAATTAGAATGGGTACAGCAAGAATATTCGTACTGTGAAAATCTGTGCAGCAAACAACCTGGAAAGCACCTGTAATGAGGTATGTGCATTAATGAAAACCAAAAATGCTCCTCAGAGTTGGGCTTTTATAAGCAGTTAAAGTCAACTGCAGTCATAGAGAGTTTCTAGTTCAGCTTTTGTTAATTATGAAAATGTTGTGTGCAATAATCAAAGGTTAATTTCAATTATTTATTTGCTTTCTGTCTAATCTATTACAGCTAACATTTGAATGCCACCACCACAGAACAGATGCTGCTCACTCTCATAAAACAGGCCTTCCTTCACTAAAATGCAATTTGAAATTTATTAGTGTTATGATTACTTTGTATTTATCTTTCTGATTGATACAGAATGAAAATAAGTCCTGGCAACCTATTAAAAAAATAGAGTATTTTAAATTTCTGTTTCATTCAAAATAGGCAAGTCAAATTCAGAGAAGGTCTGGAATCTGGAATAATGAGAATGTATAGTTATCAAAGGACAGAAATCCAAATCCACAGAAATCATTACTATTCAAATGAGGAATAAGTCCAGTCAGGCTCATGATAGTCACTATCTCATGTACTTAATGTAGAAATGCTAAAGTGAAAATCACTGTAGTTTTAAATAATGACAGCCCAAACCATCCAAACTGACCTGAAAAGGGAATAGTGGCATTTAAAATACTCCCTCTGCTAACTGCAGAAAAGGGAACCTTTTATTGACAGAATGTTTCTAATTAATCATACAGACAAATCAGGAAATGAAAGGATTTGTAAAAAGCTTTGGTTTTCTCAAAATTTGCCTTAAAACAATAACAGGTAACTAATATAATTCCCTCCTTTTTTTTTTTTTACTTTTGGAAATATTTTTATTTTTCACTTAATCCAGATAATTATCTAAATACAAAGTAAATGTTAAGTTTTTGCTCTTAACTCAGTTTTATTTATGCTAGAAAATATCTTCTCAGATGGAAAATTTTCCATTTGACACAACAGCAGTAATGAAAGATTAAAGATATTACCTGATAGGATTTTTTCATGTACATCTGCAGAAATACATAAGCATGTACCAATATTTTCAAGGCTTTAATATGAGGACCCTAATTAATTATATGCCATCATATTCAAATGCACATAACATTTGAATACTTTTTGGTTTTGGTGATTCTTTTTTTGTGTGTGTAAAAGCTGCATATTGAAACACATATTTGGATTTATCTTGTAAAAAATATGTATTGGATTTTTAATTTAATCTTCTCTAAATAAATGGTTGACCATGTGAGGAATTTGAAGTAGAAAGGAACATTAGCCTGAAATATATGCAGTGTTTTATACACTTTTAGGAATTGGTAAATAAAGCTGAGAGGCATCAATTTGTTGCAAATGTGATTTAAGCCTCTGATAGCAGAATTCACATGCTAATGGCTATCTGATTTTCTCTCAAGACCTTCCTTGTCAGAGATGAATTTTTGTCTCTAAGCATAATGCTAATTTATTATGTATCTTACAATGTGAAATCCTTAATTGTTTGGGTTTTTTTTTTCTTTTAATTTAAGAGGACAAATGTAAGCAAGAAAATATTTCAAAAACAGCTTGTAAGGCAGAATCCGCATACACAGCCTTGATTTGCAGATGATCAGACTCCACAGTGGCATCACTTAATTATGAAGACAAAGTTACTCTAGAAATACAGTCCCACTTGAAAGAATTTTAGCCATAAACTGATAATGGAAATGAATTATTATGAGAGATGTGTGTGATTCTACAACAAAGGGAAAAACCAAATGACTGTTTTTCTTAATCTTCTCTGTACTAGCTATAAAGGCAAAAAAAAAAAAAAAAAATTATGCTGATATGCAAAACATCTGCAATCAGACATAATTGTCAAGACTAGACTATTACTTACAATACCAGCATAATGTTAGTTGCATTATTATCCCCTATTGACAACTCTAATAAAAATTATGTCTGGAAGCACAGCCCTTTTTCCCTTAACATTTAATTTTTGAAAGTGTGTGTGGTTATGCAGTTTCTTTTAGTCTTACTAAATCCAAACTTCCAGGCAAGGAAAAAAAAAGTGATTGACAAAAAAAGAAAAAAAAAAAGAAAAAAAAGAA
>VWYE01025288.1:140670-151870 GCA_013398995.1 Alaudala cheleensis | reverse complement strand
AGGAAGGAAGGAAGGAAGGAAGGAAGGAGATCTCACCACTCTTGTATCCAACAGTGAGACCTGATTGTTGTAATTTTGATGTCTGCAGTCAAAGTAGAAAGCTTTGATATTTTATGACACCTTCTAAGACATCCCTCTGCCTCTCACAGGACTGTAGTTGGGACAGATATACCCCATCACACAGGATGAAAATCTTCAGCCCTCACTGTGAGTGCCCTACTACCTCCCCTGGGGGGGATTTACACCTGAGCCTCATCAGGATGACACTGGCATTAAAAAAAGCATCATCCCACCCTGCAGGATCTGTTTCTTTTAGCTTTTTTCCCTTACCTGTTTCAAATCCCAGGTAGTTTTGGTCTTCTGCCTGTGGTGGATGCTCACCCCTGGGCTGTTCTTATGCAGATCAGAGTTTTCACCATCACACACCCAAATTTTCTGCTGTTCAGCTTGTGAGTGCAAATCCAACCTTAGCAAAGCAGATGCTGCCTTGACAAAGGGCTGATTATTTCAGTCATTAAACATTAATATTTCAGTCTTTCACAGGTAACAGCACAAGGAAACCTCTAGAGATCATAAAATAAGCCTGTGTATTTTTACCCCCAAATGAGAAACAAACTAATTTTTAATTTCAACTATTTCAACCTTCTTTGCAAATGTAGAATAACAAATATTTGTCATACTGATGTAGATAAAATATCTAAGGGCTTGATCTTCTAATTCTTCCCTTCTAAGTCCTGAGAGTTTTTTACAGTTTTGCTTGGGTTTTGCATACTCTGATCCAGCCAAAATATATTACCCAGTCTTCTTTATTAAAAAAAAACAAAACCAAAAACAAACACACACATATATTTTAGCAATGAGGTGATGGAATCAAAGAAGTGTTGATTTTGCTGCCCTCAGAAAATAGAGTGGCACCAGTTTGTAACCTGGAGAGGTGTCTGCACAGAACTCGTGTTTGGATGCAATCAGATATGACCAAACCATCTCCCTAATGTAAAAACTTGTGATTTCTCTTTAAAATGGGAATCTGCTTTTTCTTTACCTGTGAGCAAAGAAGTTAGGATTAAAACACCACTCATTTTAAAATAGTCAGCACTAATTGGCTGAAGTGATGAGAACACTGCAAAGTCTCTTTGCTTCTTTATCCTTGCACAGACTTTTTGCAGTCTGTGCTCCATGATAATACAACAAAATTTCATTTTACTTGAGAAAAAAAAAAATTTAAGGTTAATTTGAGTTTCTACCACTTCCTGTGATCTGAAAATGTCAGAAAAAAAATTTGAGCATTTCTTCTTTTCTCCTTGGAAGGTCAACACCATTTGCTTCAAGGACTGCAGTAGGAATACCAGGGTAAGCTGTCAACATGATGCTAAAGAAAGCTTAAAAATAAATACTTAAAATAATAAGAAAAGAGCTAAAAAAAAAGACAATAAAAAAAAAAGTTCATTCACTCCATCACACTCAGTGCTCTGCCTTTACTGTCCATTCTATGTATGGATTTTGGTTAGCAAAAATCTTGCAAAGTTATTTTTTAAAGCAGGTGCTCCCCTTTTATGTCCACATTATACAAAGCTTGCTACAGCATTTGCACACTTTTGAAATTGCAGCCTATTTAAGTGGGTAGGTTATTTCCATAAGCAGGAAGATTTTCCAGACTCTGATTATCACCCTTTGATTAGTGTGTGTTATTATAATGTCAGCCTTTTCCAGAAAATGCCAAATATTAACCCCTCTTGTGCTGGAATTAATAGGTATTCTGTCCCTTAAGGGTTTTCTCAGAGAAATCTAGATATAGAGACAATACAGCTATAAAGTCAGTGCCTTCTGGTAAAGAAAGAATACAGACAGCAAACTGTTAAAAACATATTTAAATAATGTTGCCATGAATCTTAAAGATGATATCAAAATTCAGTTTACAATCCTAAAAACAATGGAATGAGTAAAAATTGCTTTATTGGTATGTAAATTCACAGATGGTTTTCTACTCTTTCTTTTGTGGTTATTTTCCCTTGATGTGTCTGCAGGACACTAGCACCAGAAATCTCAGATCAGGTGGCTTCGAGCTGGTAAAACATAAATCAACTTGTAAATAAACCTGCTAGTGAGAATCCTAAATTTAGTGGAATTTTAGCGTGAAAGAAGTGTGTAAGTTATCTGTTGTCCTAGGTTGCAATGTAAGATGTGCCCAAAGTATGTATTCTATTACCATCTGCATGGGTTGTTGGAACCAGGTGGGGCAGTGCTTTCCCTGCCCCCTCCCTCCGGACTATCTGCTGTTAATGGCCCATCAGTGCCCTGGCCAAGGACTCACAGGTAACTCCCCTCGGGAGCTGTCTCTGCTTAATGGGCAATCAAGGACCCACTGTATGACTCATAGAATGATATCAGCCCATTGTGAGATGCTCTGCCCAGTGGGGAGGAGCCAAGCATTCCCACCTGGATATAATCTGCAGTTTGGGACAGCACAGGCACTGACTGGATTCCCAGAGGACAGGAGCTGCCAGATCTTTCTACAGGATCAGCACTTCAATAAGATTGTTTCATTTAGACTGCTACCCACCACCCCAACGAACAGGGTATCAGGTTGTATTCTGACTCTGTCAAGGGTCTTTTTGTTTGTTCCTTTTACTATTACATTTATTTTATAGTTTTCCTATTAAATTGTATTTCTGACTTAGAGTCTCTCACTGGTTTTGCTTTCAAACTAGTACACCTGTAAAAACCATAAAAACCTTTTATTGAGCCCAAAAGCAAAATAAGTGATAGAGAAGTAAGTTTTAGCTTGCTGGTATCACCACTAGGTGAGGAGAAGAGCATACAAATATCCCAACCTCTCTCCCCATTTAATCCTCCCCCAGCTGAGAGCAGATCTAGCAGGTGCAATCCTGTGGTGTTGTAGAAGGCTCCAGCAGAGCAGAGGCTGAAAGCTAAACTCCCTTTCTCCTAACCTCTTAAAAAAGCTTTTAGAAAACCATGGGAATGGCAATTTGCCAGCCAACATCTCAGTCTTATCCTGATATTAATCTCTGAAAAAGGGCCTTTAAACCCCTGCCAGTCTGTGGCCAGTTCCTTGTGCTTTCCATCAAATCTAAAGGTACTCCCATACACCAAAAAGAAATAACAATTAATGCACAGCCAAAAAAAGCCTTTCGGAATTTAATGACCTTTTTTTCCCCCTCTTCTATTAGACATCTCATTCTGTGCCTTCCTTAGTATTTTTGTGGATTCATCCACTAAAAAACAGCGCTGAACAGCACTTTGTCACCTTTGAACATGCACCTACACTGAGTAATTACTTTTCTCTTTTGGAACCAATTCATTAACACTGGATCGAAACTTATGAAACACAAAGTATATGTAAGATTTGTTTTACAATGTGTCACAGGCAGTTTAGTGTCAAGGACCTACAGGCAGCTTCCATGGAAAATAAAAATAATTACAGGATAAGGAATTTTAGTATAAAAAGAGATATAATTTACAGAGTTATTTTGAAGGGAGCATATTTGAAGATCAAAGAGCTAATCCGTAATAGTTTTTAATATAAGAGGGAAAAGAATTTCTTTTCTCAACATTTGTTTTAGTCATAATGCATAGTGCAGAAATTTATTTTATTTGCCTCTAGAAATAAGGTAACAAATATAATTGAAAGTAATTTTCTTTGGAAAAAAAATGAGAAAAGGAAAATAAACTGTCAGCTAATATTTACGTGACATTTAATTGATGAAATCATTGCTTTCTGCCATGTCAGATCTACTTTGGTCATTATGAAATACTGCTAAAATATGCTTGTCTTCAGGATTTAAGATGGGGAGTACCTTACAGTAGGGACAATCACCTCATGTGTTTCCTGTGCATTTTGCCAGCATCCATACCTTTTAAAAAAATTAATATTTTTCTTGTTAGCTATTAGCACAGATTCTAACTACTTAAAACCAATTCTACACCTCTTAAAGCTGCTGTATGTACAATATGACTTAACAAAGTGTCCTTCTGAAATCTGCAGTCCACTCCAAACTTTGTAATTTGTTCCCTGTTTCTTCAGATCAAAGGGCAAAAAGGATGTTTTATCACTCAGGTCACACCAGAGAACTTTTCCAGTTTTCCCAAGGTGTTGATAATTTTAGAGAAGGGAGTAGCTATAAAATTCAGTGAAAATATGAAAATTCTGGGGAAAAATAAATAGATAGATAGACAGATAGATAAATACATAAATGTTAATTAAACCTACCTTACACTGTTTAACCTGGCAAATAAAATCTACCCCAGAATGACAGGACTGTTATTTTCCCACACAAGATTTTTAAACTGCATATGTAGGCAATGAAAAAAGTGACAATGTTACACAATGCTATGACCATTATTAGTAAATTCTATAAAGCTGCTAATCAATATGAGCTGAACAGAGACAATAAATCTCAAATAATGCATATATTGTAGAAGTGCTGGAAAATGTAATATTTTAATTGCTCCAATGTGTGCTAAACTGACTCCAAAGTTAACTTTTCTTGTTTTGTCTTATAATGCCATTCAAACTCTTAGAAAAGTCAAGGAAAATATAAATAGATAAACATATAATAAAAATATAAATAAATAAGAAAGACCTATACTATGATAAACTAAAGGTATAAGACAAGAGTGGCACCAGACAATTTGCTGGTTCTTGTGGGTTTTTTGCAGGGGGTCAGGGAAGTAAGGCACAGCACATTTCAGAAAAAAAAAGGAAAATGCTGTTTTATGACCTCCCAAAGAGTCTGCTGCTTAATTTCTTGATTCCTTTATTCAGTAGTTTAGGGGGAAAAAAACAAACAAACCAGAAAAACAAAAAAAAAAATGTACCAAATCAAAGTGACCAAAGCTACTTTTGTGTAATTATTATTCCACACCTGGCAACATGCTGAGATTGTGCATTATTTCAGAGGGCTTTCATTACCTGCAAATGCACACAGCTGGTGATTAGTATTGCCTAAATGAGATTTTTTTATCCCACAGATATGTTATTTACTTATTGCTGGCAATGTGCATTGAGGACATCTCCTGTGCTTGGGGCTGGCTGCAGGTGCAATTAAAGCTGAATATTCTCCATTGCAGACCCTGTGAATGGACAAAATACCTGCCAGTGCCTGCAATTTGTCTTCACTTCCCAACACTGCTAAAGTGCCTGTACAGTTAAATATTTAAGCATACTATGATTTCTGGAACTGAGTAGTTGTGTAAGGGGAAAAATTCAGGCAGAGCGAGTTATTATTTCTGCATAAGCCTTATTCAAACAAGCTGTTTTCTATGCTGTGCTTGTCAGCTGTGCCACATTGCTTATTGACTGTTGGTTATCGCAATTTTAAAATCACATTATTTATTAGATTTATAAACCAGGTGCTCTGTATCTACTTGAGACCATGATATCTCACTGCCTTTGGGCTGTGAGTAGTTGTCAAAAGGTGAGGCACTCACACACGTGTTTCTGAACGTAAGTATGCGTGCTGGTGTGCTGCTTTACACCTCTGCCCAGCACAAAGGACTGCATCAGCACAGCATCTAAACAGACGTGTCTTCTAAATTGTTCACCTTTAAGGGGCAGACAAAACTTTGCTTTTGTAAGCTTCCTTTAGACTGATGGACAGATTTTGCTTGGGAATAATTTTTGGGATCTCTCTTTATTCCTTTTTTTAAGTTCTGAGAGAGAGGAAGATTGTTTCAGGAATTTGCAGTCAACAGATGGCAGGTGAAACTGGAACAAAGGGAGGCTGAAGTGATCAGAGAAGGACCACTGAACTCTTTATTATAACACAGTGATAACAAAACTCACTTTGGAATGCTGCATCTCTTCTTTACATATTAAAAGAGTCAAAAAGAAAGTATTATAAGCAGTCATAGTAACAATTTTATAATGAGTAATTTGCTTTGAGTCAGAGAGTGGGCTGGAAAAACTCCGGAAGTTTATTCTGGATTCTTGAATTGCCTCAAACCATTGCACTTCATCACTTAGGACTCTGTGCATCACTTTTATATACAATTAGAGAAAGAGAGATGAGTAGACCAGAGACTGACTGGTAAATTTCCCTGTTGCTTCCATGATTTCAATGATTTTTGAAATTTAGGTGCACAAGAACTAGAATTGAATTTTAAAAAGAAATTTCATACATAACAAAACCTTTTAGCAGGTTACTGTCAAGGCAGCAAAAAATGCATAAAAGATGGTATTGCATGACAGTGTTTATCAGTCACAGAAAAACTGTAGAAAGAGTCAGTTATAGCAAGTGTGAGTATGAAAAGTAGAAATAATGATAATAATTATACTACTAATAATAGTACTGAAAACAGTTCTTGGGTTTTTTTTTTTCATTGTTTTTTCAAATATTAAGAAAAAACCTGGTGGTCAATATGATGATCTGAGCTCAGTGATGGCAAGGGAATGAAGAAATGAAGAATGGCAAGGGAATGAAGAAAGGGAGTCTCTAGAAAAAGGAAAATATTTTGCTATTTTTCTGCTTGCACTTTTTTCTGAGCAAGCATTACTTTCTCTGCATTGTGGAACTACCCAAAAGCTGAGCACAGCTTCAGTTCTTTGCTGGTAATTTTTCCACGTGTGCAGTAATAGATAACAAAGTGAATGGGTTGCTTCTAGAAGAACTTGAGATGTTCAGTTGAATGAACATGATCTGATGAAATATTTTGCTGGAGTGAAAAGCAAGGAGGAATAAGGACTGGAAATTACAAAAGCAAGATTCTGCTGGAGATGGAGGGGTGTCTGGGCTCTCCCAAACCTCCTGGAACAGAAAACGGTTTGATACAGTAGAAAATTTAAGAAGCGATTATGGATAGTGGAAAAGCAGTGGAAATCAGTCTCTGCTGAGGCAAGGGAAGAGGTTTTATCTCAAAATCAGTGAAGGGTGACTACTGGCACCCAGCCTGCAGCCATTTCTCTTCCCATTTAATTTTGCTGCTCTGTCCTGGAGGTTTTGTTTCATCTTCTCTCCTTCTGCTTTAGCTGAAGTTTCCCAATTCAGCTTTTGTGGGACTCAGCTATTTAGAGAGTATGGATAAAAAAGACTAGAAACCAGTGGGAAAACACAACACATAATCCACTAGTAGCAGAGCAATCAGGAGGCCGTATACTGGCATTTCTTTGTACAGATACAATAAAATGTCAGATAAATACAGTCTGGGAGATTTTTTGCATGCTGGACACCAGTAAAAAATGCCTACAAACTCTAACTGAAAAATTAAGATGCTACTTCTACTTTTGGTAATCGGCCAGGAAATAGCCATGACTTTTCTATATATTTTAACTTTTTCTGAGTGCTTGTCAAGAAACTAATTTCTGCCCAATTGAAAGCTTTTAATTTGAATAATGCTCTTCAGCCTGGAAAATTTTGGGTTCATTTTTCCTTTGTGGATCACTCAGTACTACTTACATTCCAAACCCTTGGTCTTCCTCCCCACAACTTCCCCTAATTGCTACTCCAGCAAGAACAAATCAATTTGTTTTGTTGAAAGTTCTGTGTGTGGTTATCTTCCATGGGCATGAGCAGTGAGCTCAGCCAAGCTACAAAAAAGGCTGATAAATGAGCCATTTATTTCATACAGTATATAATCAGATTTGTCAAAGGCCTGTGCATTGGCTGCACTACAGATATATTAATCAGAAAGCTGGGGCTGAACTTCCTCAAGGTGACAACTCATGAGGTCCTTTCTGAAAGCCTATTTTCCTCTGTACTAGGTATAACACTTGGATAATTATAATCTCTTGTGGTCAACTTTTAAGCCACCTTGAAAAGACTTTATATTCATCTCAGATAACTTTTTTCCAGGTGCCATTCAGGCACTCTTTAGGCCTTTTCCAGCTGAATGTTTTTCTAGACATGGATGAAACTTTCTGAATGCCCTTGTCAGCATTTGTCCTCTTAACCTGCCATTTTTAAAAAGGAAATTAACATAGGATTCAAAAGGAGGGATGTACTTGCATTAACCTTTGCCTTGGTAGATTTTTTTTTTATACTTGCATGATCAAAAACCTTTCCCAAGTATTCTGAAGTTTAAATGACCAGTATACATGGCTCCTTAGATGAAACACTATTTTTCTTTGCCCCTTCTCTTCATATGTGATAAGGGGTTTGTGGATTCTGGTGTGGTACCATGTACCACATACCATTGAAGGGACTCCTAAGAAAGGAGTTCAGCACATTATCTGCTTCCCTAGCCATCAGGTTTCTCTTTGATTTTCTGAATCTGGCTTGGGAAGGAAATATATATCCTAACCCCCGTGAAGCAGAATAACTTTGCCTGAGTTTTGTTTGGTTTTGTTTTTGGGTTTTTTATGTGTGTGTTATTTGTTTGTTTTGCTTTATTTTTGTTTTGTTTTTTAACATAAGAACCAATAAATAAACTTATAATTAAATATATGCATCAATTCAAATGCTGATCCAAATTTTGCTTTCTGTTATCCAATATGGGTATTTTTATTAAATTTACTCAGCTTCAGCTGGAAATATACTATATACTGAATGCCTGAAGTATGTCTAGGACAAAATCAAATACTATATATTAAGAAAGCAATTTCTGTTATTTTACATGATCTCCAAACTGGTATATGATTGATATGGGACCACCATCATATTTTTAAAACAGAGAATAACTTATTTGTTTTATTTTTTACCTGTAACACATGTAATTTTTGTCTTTGTACAAGGCAATCTGATTTTCATCCCAGTAACGAGTTGCAAGTACTGACAGCAAATATGGAAATATGACTTGATGTTGCAGTGAGAATGCAGTATTAAATTCTTTCTGGTTTTATGGGCTGTGTATCATCCTGGCTCATTCTGCTGCAAAAATTGAAGAGGTGAAGAAAAAGCTTTCTTTCTGAAAAAACCCTCATACTTTTATACTTATATACCAGATCTCTGTAATGTGACTCAATTCTTATTTAATCTCTCTAAAGGATGTATCTAAAGGAAGAATACCTGCAGCTGAATTTATAAGGTGAAATACAGAGTTTAAGGGACAAATCTCAATAAGTGTCTTGTGGCTTCTATTTCACAAAGTGAGATATTATTTGTAAATTCAGCTGTATGTTTTTCTTTATTCGGTAGAGTTGCTAAAGCTTGACCAAGAATTTAAAGTTCAAAGTTAAAAACATTCTAGTTTTGTACAATTGCCAATGAAATGTAATATCTAACTATATTCTATTGTAGCATATCATGCCATTTATAAATTAGTTTGAGAAAATGAAGGTACAGCTTGTAGAGAATATATTGACCCACAATATAAATGAATAGTCATTCGGACTCTATCCAAAAAAGCTTAATGCACAAGTATGGGATATGAGGCATGTCAATAAAAAACTGTGATCTCAGATCTTCTCAGTCATTCTTTAACCCATCATCACCTGGATTAGAAAGTTTCTTTGTAAGGCTGGGGTCCTGCTTTTTACCTGTGGCAGCTCTGTTTAAGCGCCAGTTAAATCAGAAGTCAATTATTCCACTCTTTATAGTCCTGACTGGTAGGCATCTTTGTCTTAAAGGTGCTTGCTTTGATTTTTAATATGTAGATTTTTATCTGATTGTTGAAAGTAATTTCTATGTTAATTTGGAGTTTGCAACCAGACAAACTGAAGCATTGGAAGAGAAAAATATTGTCCAGGTCATCCAGAAAAAGAGCGGCAGAATATGATGCACAACACTTGTTGTTGTCTACTATATAAGAACACCTTTGTCCCTTGCGCACAAATCAGGTACAATAATTTGACTTCATGTTCCTACCATGGACAGTGTAGCAGAATATATTTGTGGGCTGAATGTGTCAAATGCAGTTCAGAAACTTCACAATGTAGTTAACAAAAGCTTTATTTTCCTTTGCATGTGACTTGTTTAAAAGAAGCTTTTTTTAGAGCTTGTGTCTAAAGGACAAAGTCTATATTTGAACCAGCTTTCAAAATAATTTGTTGGAAGACTACTGAGCTGATATACTGGGACCAGTGTTATGTAATATCTGAACCAATGACATAGATGGAGGCATCCAGGGCACCCTCAGCAGGTTTGCAGGTGACACCAAACTGAGGCTGCAGTGACACCCCAAAAGGACAGGATGGCATCCAGGGGGACCTAGACATCCCAGAACTGGCCCATGGGGATCTCAGGAGGTTTTACCAGGCCAGGGGCTGGTGCTGGCCCTGGGTCAGGGCAGCCCTGGGCTGGATCCAGGCTGAGGCTGAGCAGATGGAGCAGCCCTGGAGGAGCCCTGGGCGTGCTGTGGGGCAGAGCTGGGACCCCAAAGCCCCTGTGCTGGGCTGAGCCCCAGCGTGGGCAGCAGGGGAGGGGAGATTCTGCCCCTCTGCCCCCTCAGCTGAGCCCCCACCTGCAGAGCTGCCCCAGCCCTGGGGCCAGCACAGGAAGGAGCTGGAGCTGCTGCAGCCAGGCCAGAGGAGGCTCCAGGATGAGCAGAGGGATGGAGCAGGAAAGGCTGGCAGAGCTGGGATTGCTCAGCCTGGACAGGAGAAGCTTTGGGGTGACCTCAGTGTGGCCTTGCAGTGCCTGAAGGAGCTGTAGGAAAGATGGAGAGAGACAACTGACAAGGTCTGGAGGGACAGGACACAGGGAATGGCTTCCCACTGCCAGAGGGCAGGGATGGATGGGATATTGGGAATGAATCGTTCCTTGTGAGGATGGGGAGGCCCTGGCACAGGGTGCCCAGAGAAGCTGTGGCTGCCCCTGGATCCCTGGCAGTGTCCAAGGCCAGGTTGGACACTGGGGCTTGGAGCAACCTGAGGTAGTGGAAGGTGTCGCTGCCCATGGCAGGAGTGGCAGCACTGGATGGTCTTTGAGGTCCCATCCAACTTGGGATTCTGGGATTTTACGATATAGGTACAAATGTGAGTGTGAAACACCTCTGCAGTTTTCTGGAAAACTGTGAAAGACATTGAAAGATGACCTTGAAGTCCAAGAACTAAAATTAAATCTCTTTGTAATCTTCACTGTCACTGTTACTGGACTTGCCAATGAGCTTTCATAGGTTAGTAGGAGCATTGAGACTTTTGGCCTCTTCAGTTTCCAGCTTGGTTTTGTCTTTTATTGCTGAGCTACAGAGTAGTGCCACCACCATTCTGTGTGAAGACCATGTGCTTTTGTTTGGCTTACAATAATTTAATCAGTATCTGGTAGGCAGAATCAAATACAATTCTGTATGTTTAGACTTGGCAAATGAA
>VWYE01025288.1:113497-140638 GCA_013398995.1 Alaudala cheleensis | reverse complement strand
TTTTTTTTTTTTTTTTTTTTGAGTTTGCTAGACATTCTGGTCTGGTTTTCATACACTGCCCCAAAATAAATTCAAGTGAGCTTTTTTTTCCCTAACACTTTAAGAAAATCTGGTGTGTGATGTAAGTTAGCTCTAAACCAGGAGAGATGATTAAATTATTGTGTTACCCATGCCAAGAAACAGTGCATGGTCTCCCATGGGTTTTGCAGCCCCAGCAACACGTCAGTCAATGTGCCTCAGCTGGGCACACATTCAGCTCAATACACCCAGATTGAATGACTTCCTTACTTCCTCAGATTTTTTTTTTTTTTTTAAATCTTCCTGGTTTTGCGCCAAAGCTCTAAACTCCTGTGATACAAGAAACACAAATGGCAGAAATGGCTGCGGGACATTTTTTTCAACGTTAACATCAGTAAATGTTACAAGAAATTCAAGCATTGGCTAAAAATTTGTACTGCTTAGCTGATGAATTAAGAAATTGACTATAAAATGTATATATTTGAAAAGCTTCTTTTTCCCGTAAGTCTGCATCGTCCTTCAAAGAACCTGACGTAATCACAGAGAATTGTCATTGGTGACTGCACCTTAATCTCTCAATTATTCTAACTGTGATAAGTTTCTGCATTATAAAGCTCTGGAAGTACTTAATACTGCATTATTAAACTAACTGCACTTAAATCCTTAAATGGTCTACTATAACCTCAAAAATCAAAGATGTTCAAAGTTAAAGTTGAGAATGAAGGGTATGTAAGAACATGAAAGGCTCATTTGTGCAAGCCAAAAAAAATTTTCCTTTTATTCCTAGACTATTTTATTTCGTTTTGGTTTTAAGTCAGACAGCAGGCAAAACTGCAAACCTTGGTAGCTGAAATACACTGAAAAAATATTTGTACATCTATTTAAATGAATAATACCACTAAAACATAACTGCAAAATAAGTTTAAAGATGCACATTGCTCCTTGCTTTCATCCAGCAACGTCTGTGCTGTCTGAATAACATCTTTTTGATAAGCATTTCTAGGAACAGGCTATGAATGTGGCTTCAAAACCAGGTACTCACAGCACTCCAAAGCCCTGAAGCTCCCCTGAGACAGTGAAACAGCTCTGCTCCTAAAGCTGCTTTGATATGTTCATTCTGGAATGAGCCTAATTGGCCCAGATGGGTTTTTGCTGAGAATAATTACCTGATTTAGAGTCCTACCCTGCAAAAGAATTCAGGCCTTTCCATAGCAATGAACAGTGTCCATTTTCCTTTCATCTGTCAGCATTTCTCAGCTCCTTCCGCTGAACCACCCACGCCCAATCCCACAATCCAGAAAAATTCCCATCAAACTGTGATCCTGGTTCCAGTTGTATGGAAAGAAGTAAAGGAGGAGCCATAATTAGTGCTTTAATTTTGGTCTGTCTGCAAGAAAGCAAGTGGGATCTGAAGCCGTGGTAGCTTGAAGATGGTGCTTTATCCTAATTAGCCAAGACTTCTTTAAAAATTTTATCATGAAGTCTGTTTAATTAGTTAAGTGATGTTCAACTGTACTATTATTGCTGGTTTTGATTTAGACCTGTGTTGGCTGAGCGTCAGTAGAAAACCCAGAGAAATTACCTCACTGCCCCTGCAGAAAGGAACCCCAAGGATCCATACCCCTCAGAGAACTCAATCAATAGAGCTGCAGAACAAACATCAGTAAAGAATGGTTTATGAATGATTATTATATAACCAGATCTAATGGTTAATTAGTTGTCATAGAACAGGAAAGATATCTTGAGAAAGTTAAGGAGTCAAAGGCCTAAACACCCCAGAAAACTTGATTAATACATTGCAGGTGTAATAAAGGAGCCACTTCATGGGTTTGTAAATCCCAGAAAACTTAATGGTAATGGTAAATTTGCAGGACAGCAAATTTAATAAAGTGCTGTCTACCTGGATAAAACTTGAGTTATCCATTAAACAAAGATAGATGAGATCTTCTGGTAGTAGTTAAAAGAAACAAAACACCTGCACCATGATGCAAGACAATGGGCAGACCTTTGTAGTGTCTATGAAAAATCTTGGATGTTTTACTGTAAATGAATACCTGAAAATTAATGGGTCTTTGAAAATGTTTGTGGTGAATAAATTCCCAATATGTTCCCAATTTTGACTCAAAATTGTTATTAAAAATGGCAGTCTAACAGCCTTTTGCTGTGAGATTTAAAACTCACTTTCAGTGGAGAGAAGGAAAAGCCAGAGTGATGGACAGATCACAGCTTGGAACAGCTGGAAATAAAATGAAATTCTCAGAGATTCAGAGTAAAAGGAGCATTTCTGAGGTATGTAAACTGAGTGTTAATTATTTTTTGTTTTATTTTTTCTTTTTTTTTTTAAAGTTTTACATTATCTGTAATTTGCACTCCCAGTCTTCACAAATCTCATTATCTAGCCCTTATTATCACTGTAATAATCTTGGCCATATACTTAACTTTATTTGTGTAAATTATCCTCCTGTTTCTTTTTTTATTAGTTTATTTAGAAAAAAAATTTGAGAGCTTTCTTAAGATCTAGCTGTAAAAAAAATACTGTTTCCTGTGTACATTGTTCGACAAATGCTAAGTACTTCATGACCTGTAAAAATTTTGAATACATCTGACCTGAAGAATATAAATTACCTCACTGAAAAGATTCCTTTTCCTAACTACTTTTCTGGATGGCAAGCAGCCTACTTAAGATATTTATCAGATAAAACAATCTGAATTTTGGAAATTTCAACTTTCATGGTGTCTATGCAGATAACTCACCTGCAGCAGGAAGATTTGTGTTAGCCTTGTATAGCTGATATCAGAACAGGATGAAACTTATTTCTGCTTTCCTTTGCTTGAAAAAGAAAGAAAAATTATGCAGATGAAGAAAATATCAGACTTTGAGAAGAGCTTGTATGGAAAGATAAAATACATTAAGACATTTCAGTCTGGAAAAGAAAAATGGTGTAAAATGTGATGGAGGTAAACAAAATGATGACCGGCACAGGGAAGGTCAATGAGTTGTAATTATTTTCTTTTTCTCATATTATGACAGCTGGGGGAATCAAATGAAGTGAGCAGGCAGGGGTTTTAAAACAAAAAAGAAGTTTACAAAATGTGTGGTTGAACTGGGGAGTTCATTGCCACAGGATGTTCTGGATCTGAATGATGTTAATGCCCTCAGAAATCCATGAGGCAAATTAATAGGGAAAATATCCATTAGAAGGTGTAAAACACAGTAATTTACATCTAGAGCTGTCTCCAAGTACTTGAGCACAAATGCTTGGAGGTAGAGAAGATATATGTGAAAAAAATACCACCTTTGCTTCTCCACTCCAATATAGCCATACTCAGGGTTATTTTTATGGCTACACACATTTTTAAAACATAACTTATGTAATCACAAGACCAGATTTTTTTTTTTCTGTTTAATTTCACCTGATTAAGAAAAAAAAAACACCCAACAAACTATTTAACCATTTCCCTGGTTTATTTACAAATACCTAATATTTAAAAAACCTAAACCAAGAAGTTTCTGTTTATCAGGAAGCTTTAATAAATTGATCACAATTAAAAGAGAGTAGAACAGTGACTATTCTGAGTAGATATAATTTCATTTAGCTAGGCTATTTTCCTTTCATTTGCATAATTTTTTCCTTTGAATATTTTTTTCCTTACTTCCCAGCTAACAATAGAAAGTTCAGCAATATTAGAGACTCACTGAATAATTGCCTGAGAATTCTGAACACCAGGTTAAGTACAAGCACAGTAAAAGGCATTTTGCTGGAAATTGTTCATGCTTTTTCGTAAATCCAGGTTTAAGTGATGGCAATAAAAAATCCCCAGTAAGTGGCTATTGTTGGTTTCTAAATATGTGCAACATGTTTTAAAAATATTGTTGTTACTGCACCTAGAGCAGCATTTTCATTTTGTTTAAAGAGTGGTGTGTGCTGGAGCCCAGAATGGGATAGTGTGTGGTAATTAAATGGTTTCTCTCTCTTCCCTCTCTAGATGTTGAACAAAGAGAGGTAAATTCTTTACGGATCACATAGGGTGTAATTCCTTCAGCTCCCAGTTCCCTCCTGTCTAGATCATCCAAGCAGCTATTTTCCCACCAGGCGACCCAGGAGTCTTTCCTTGCCTGGTCCAACTGTTGATCTGTCTGTTCAAATTAGTCTTTCCCACCAGGAGGGACAGAAGTGCAGGGAAATGCCAAGAGCCTCTGTGCATGCCCAAACCTGAAATATAGCTCTGAAGTTAAAAAAATAAAGCCATATAAATTGAACATTCACTATGTGATACAAAATATGACATTATTAATATTATTTTACACTTTTTTAGGTAATTTAAAAGCATCTCTTAACTTAGATCTAGTGTGGCCTTTACACTACTTGACAAGAAGGATGGAGAGACACAATTTACAAGGACCTGGAGTGACAGGACAAGGGGGAATGGCTTCCTACTGACAGAGGGCAGGGATGGATGGGACATTGGAAAGGAATTGTTCCCTGGGAGGGTGAGGAGGCCCTGACACAGGGTGCCCAGAGACACTGTGGCTGCCCCTGGATCCCTTGGAAATGTCCAAGACCAGATTGGACATTGGGGCTTGGAGCAATCTGGGACAATGGGAGGTGTCCCTGTCCATGGAAGGGGTGGCACTGGATGATCTTTAAGGTCTTTTCAGACCCAAACCATTGCATGATTTGATGATTCTATTATTATTGTCCTTAAATCCTGCCTGAACCAAATTTGCTAAATGCTATGTTTTCTCAGTCATGTAAGACAAGAAGACATTTGAATAATTTTTTTAATGAGCTGCACTTCCTTCCCGTTGGGATCCCGCTGGAATTCAAGTTGATTTTCTCAATACTTTTTTTTTTTTTATATATCCTGGGTGGTTGATACACATTCTCTATCTTTGCAGATGCTTTTGTAGTCATTAAAATCTGTGTCATGAGTTTGTACTAAACAGATTTACAAGCAGAGAGTCATATACAATGCAGGTTTAACTGGCTATTGAAGAGACAAAGAGGCTGCCAGTAATGGTCTGATTTTCCACCCTGCAGCCTCTGGTTTCAAGTCTAAAAATGATGCATCCATACGTGTCCTGGTGGAGCCCATTGAGTGAATATTCTGATTTTAAATAGAGAAGATGGAGACAGTTCAACTGATATTTATTTAGGTAAAATTGCTCATAGTTAGTCAGTTCTTTGATTATCCAAAAGAACGTGATCAAAAAGATTTGTTCAAGCTATGATCATGCAAACAGTTTTCACTGAAATAATAATCTGTATTTCTTTTTTTCCTCACCATTATGGCAATAGAGGATATCCATCTGGAAATTTGTAATAAAAAATTAACATTCATTGGTTTAAGCTGTTTATTGCCCAAAGGCAAAACACCATTTTTTCTTGGCTGCCTCATGAGCATTTCTGAATTTAGGGTAATAGGATAGTGCATAGGTTAATGAGGTTCGTGTCTGGGGAATACCTAACTTTATACATCTTTTGTAATTATTAATGACAGCTTTGCCATTCTGAGACCTGCTTCTTCTCACTTACTCACTTACTCACAGTTATGAAACAAATCTGAAAACAAGGCAAATAAAATTACCAAAGAAGTAGATGCAATATGAAAATTAAGGCTGAGAAATATATTTTTAATTTATATTTTTACCTGAATTAACCTTTATTTTTTGTTCTTAAATACTGATATTATTTTTATATCTGCCTACAAGCTTCTTCTCTTATGTTTACTTCCAGTTGAGTCCAAAGTTGTTTGAGCTGTTTCTTTTGGATATTCTACATGAGGAAATTTTAATCTTCATAGAAAAATTTACTTATCTGGAGGTGTTTGATATTAGATGTGATTTTGAGTTAGTTAATTTGGAAAGGTAGCTACATACTTTTGTTTTTATCACAGAAATTGTAGCTACCTTATGGAAATGTTTTGGGCAGATGAATTACTTATTTGGTGTCCTTTTTTTAAATGATCTAATTTTAAACCTAGTTTGTTTAAAATTTAGAATAAAGACAACAGTTCTCTAAGTGGTCAGGTAAAGAAATGTGACTTTTCATGGTTGTATGTCTAATGGTTGGATTTCCTGATGTCTTAGGGAGTACCAAGAGTTGTAGTAGTAGGAAAAAAAAAAAGGCACCAAAGGCACTGCCAAGGCTGGAAGTTTCTCAGTCTTTTCCTGGGATTTCTTACCATTCTGAAACAATTAGCATCTCAAAAATAACAATCAAGATAAATTGGCAAAAATAAGAAACTATTTTTCCAGCTGCATGATGTTTAATAGAAAAAATGCAGGCTATTTCATGGTCTTTAATCTCTCTGTCATAAAATAGTCCTAGAAAATGTTAATTGACTAGGATAGAGGTAGCCATTGTAGCCTTTTCTTCTTTTCATCTGCTTATAAACACAAAATTTTTAGTCACTTGATATTTCTGAAATTGTTTCTTTATGCCAAATGCATTTGAAATCAGCAAAATGTTTTTTTAAAAATAGTGGATGGCAAAATTACATATTTGTACACCATATGTTCTCTTTTCAGTTGCCAAAATTATTTCTACACCTTCCAGCAAACCATTATCTTACACTCTGCTGAAAAAAATCTCTCTGTGGGTTGAGTCTGCAAACATCAGACATCAGATCCAAAATGATCAGTTTAGTAAGAGACTGGGATTCAAAATGCCACTGGGTTTTTTTCCCGTCCTACTAACAAAATTAAGAGTTTTATCACAAGGGGTGATGAAAGAACATCTTTTTGATATTGTTTGTTATTTGTTAATGGTAACTCACAGGGTACTTCTGTTTGCTTCTGGGGATGAAATTGCTAGTCAGGAAATTTGTATATAGTAACAGAAGTCTTACTGTAAAAAAAACCAAACACCAAACCAGAAAAAAAAGGAAAAAGGAGGGAAAAAAAACAACCAAGAGAAGATCTACAGAAAAAAAAGATTAAAAAAAGGAAAAAAAGGAAAAAATATAAAAAAGGAAAGAAAAAAAGAATTAAATTATGCTAACTATAAAGCACATATTTCAGCTATCACTCTAATTAGTAAGCAGTGTCATGACTACACAATCAAATGGAGACAGTTACAGATATTAATCCTGTTGAATATGACTGTACTAGAATCAGTTGTGATATTAGGAAAAAGTAATATCCATTGGTAACATTTTCAACTTTCAGCTTCATCTTTCATCCCTTTTACAGAATAGACTGGCAAAGTAATTGTTTGGTTAAGCTTATTTTTTTTGCATTTGTTCAATATTCATGCAGAAATTAATTAAAATGGACCAATTTCTACCTAAATGATATTTTTTTTTGTAGCAAGCCATACATTAAACACAGAAGGTCTTGTTTCTTTACCTGATTTTTTTTTTTTTTGTCATAGAACTTCTAAAAAATTGCTAGAATGGTTATAATTTCCATAGGGTTCTGAAATGAAAACTTGGAAAATTTATATTGAAACACCCACGTACAGATCTTCTCTTGATTATTTTCAAATTTAAGGCAAGTCTAAAAAAGTCTATAAAATACTGATGTACCTGAAGACATTTCATTTGTGATACCACTTCTTTTCCACTACTCCTGCTCTTCCTAAAGCAATTGCCAAAATTTTCTTGCTCACAGTGAAAACATCGTGAAAAGTCTTAATGTGCTCATTCTGAGGATGAGAATCTCTGCTTATAAATTGCTGGTAAATTTTTAATTTCAATGAAAAGAATGGCATAGGTCTGTAATATTATTTATGCCTAGAGCAGCAAAGAGTGAAATTCCTTTTCCAAACTCTTTGCAAATTTATTCAGCACTCATTAATATATTTTATTTATAACAAATCATAGAAGAAGATGAAGGCTTGCTACCAATAAAACCAGAGTATTTCAGATAGGTATTGGAACTGGTTTTCAGCTCTACTGGAATTTGTCCACCATTTTATCCAGAAAGAAATTTGTTCAGAAAGGCAGATTTTTACAGCTGTTTTCTCATGTGTAGAAATTATTGCTAAAGTAGGAAGGTGAGGAGAACCTATCCCACTTACAGGTTCTTTGTTTAAAAAAAAAAAGCAGCTTTATATTTGGGCATTAAAGGAAAACAAGGCAAGAAGAGGAGGTTCACAGTAAAGAGGAAATTTAACTTCTGAAATACTTTTGCATGAATATATATGGTCTGGATGAAAAACGCAACTGCATGAAATAATAATAGTTAGAACAAATGAAAATTCATTTGTGCTGAATTTAAACCATTAGTAACTGAGTGCTTTTTGTGTTCAATGGAGACCTGTGGCAGGACTGAAAAACAGGCATCTTAGCAGCCTTCATTATTTACTCTCCCATAAGGTAAGTGTGAAATGCATGGATAGATTTAATGCAGAGACTAACTAAAAGCCCAGCTTTCAAAAAATTAATTCTGTTCCATTGAAGAAACTTAAATTAGACTTAGTGAAAATCTGATTTCTGTTTTTGTTTCTAAAGAAAAAAAAAAGGATTCACCTGGAACAAGAAAATATTAGATTATTGTTGTGATTTTTGAAATGAATTGGAGTTAACTAGTTATCCAAGTTTACTGAATTTCTGGATATGTTAAATTTCACTCTTGAGAGGGTGGCAGATGAGCCAGGCTAACCCATGATAGTCTTCCATGACTAAATGTCATTGATGACATCTTTGTATACAGTCTTTATTTAAAAAATAACCAACAACAATAAAAAAAAGCCTTCTATAGGTCTTGTGTCTTGTAAAATTAATCACAGCAAAACCCACAGGAATTTCTAAATGTATGAAAGCATAGAAATATTTTTGTCCTGTATTCCTGAAACATTTTACAGTGATATGTGCCAATCTGGTGTCTTGGGGACCTCTTGAAATGAAGTGATGTTTATTTGAAGAGGGCAGTAGTATTTTTCCAATTACAAAGGTGTAAATTAATCAAAGTTTAGATACTGCTTCTTGATAGGATCCAGGTGAGTGACTACAAGAGGGGTGGTGAATATGTGCAGCCTTGAATTCTGCTCTGAGTCCCCTGCTGTGAAAACTTCTTTACTGACCTGGAAAACAGAAATGCAAAGGGTATTTGCCATAAAGTACAGGTATTTGCACACTCAGCTCCAGAAATAGAAGCCTTGATATCTTTCTATAAGATCTAGGCAGGAAGAATTTTACCATTCTGTGAAAAAATTAAATGTGTTGAAACAAGTTTCCATACCAAATCTTCATAAACACTATTGAGTTCACATTCTTGATAATTCTTGTGCTCAAGAATCAACAAATATGTGAAAAGAAATGACTTTTTGGTTTTTTTATATTTCGAATAATTTTCCATCAGTGTGAACATTTTGGTAGTGTTTTTGTCTAGCACTGCACAAAAGCCGAGGTTATGCAAACAAAAAGACATTTAAGTCTCTGGACAAACTCCCCTTCTAAAATGAAATGAAATACAATTAAATAACAAATCCCAAACCCAACCCATACTAAAACATCAACAAAAAAAAAAACAGAACGAAAAAATCCATGACCAAGCACAAANAACCCTCCAAAAACCAACAAAAATGAAAACCAAACAAAACCAAACCCCACCCCCCCAAAAAAAAACCCCAAACCAACCCAAAACCCCAAACCAAACCAAAAACAAACCACCTAAAAGCCCAAAAAGCTGAATATGGGATTTTCACACATTTTTCCTCATGTAGATGGAAAAGAACTATTAATGATGATTTCCATTTTAGGTCCATTTTTAATGTTTCAGAAATTGGGAGATTAAGGCAGGGTATGAAAAATTCCAGCCTCTCTTGCTGCTTTGTAAATGAAGGAAAGTAGAAATTCTTTCTCATCACAATAAAATATGTGGGCCAACAATAAAAAAATATTTTGCAGTCATATTTGTGGACAAAAGGAGAGTTTGGAAAAAAGCAGGTAATGCAGATGAAGATATAAAAGCCAATCACATCAGGCAAACTTATTTTTGCTCATATAGAAGCACTTTGTGCTGATTGAATCCAAAAGTCCGGTATATCTAGATTTTTCAGTCAATGAAGAACAGGATGATTACACCTTTTTTTTTTTGGTTATTTGTTTTGGTTTTGATTGGGTTTTTTTTATTTCTTTTTTAATGATTGACACGCTGACTTTGTTGTGCTGCATTTGTTATTGATGGGGACATGGAAAGCAAGGGATTTCATAAAAATGAAACACAAGTAGTAAGGAGAACTGAAGAACTCCTTTTTTACAAGAAGTATCTCTTAAAATTGCACTTTGGTTAACAACATTTTCTCAAAAGAAAAAATTCAGGACTGCCAGGTGTTGTGAGTGCTTGAGAAACAGGGGAATCTAGCTAACTTTGTCTTAAACAAAAGTTCCTGACTAGACAACTTGATTTCAGAATAAAGCAAAAGGGATTTGTTATTTGTTATTGGGATCTATTTCCTTTGTGCAAATATTCTTCACTCTGTGGTAGTTGTCCATACACTTTAGTTTCTTTGGGTAAGACTAATTTTAAGAAGAAGTACATTGGAATTGAACTTTAATAAATACAAATTCAAGTCAACTGAAGCGCTCTACAAGGTCATGCTGAGAAAACTCTTAAGCAGAGAAAATATAGGTGATAGATAATATTGCCTATTACTTCTGCCTTGGTTCTTGCTGAGATATAAATATGTTCATTTTTTTTATATTCCTCAATTTTTCATAACATTTTTTTTAGATTTTTGAACGGTACTTTTCAGCTCCCGGACAATTAGATCTTTGTAGTTATCCTATCAAACAATAACAAGAGTCTAATTTGAATAGTGCACATTAAAATGCACACAATTCTTAAACTACCTATTAGTATGATAATTGGAGTACTCTGTACTTATAGACTTGGAAAGAACAGCTATTATTAGATACGAATCTGGTGGTGGCATCACATAATACATGCTAACCACCACACAAAAATATATTATCTTACATTAATTACTTCAATTGCTCTGAAAAGGCTTGCACAGCCTTTCTCTCTTCCAGCAAACATGACACAGGCACAAAGGATGCTATTTTTCATTTGGAGGCACTCAAAGTGTGTTGAAGATGGTGTGTCAAAATAGGATGCAGGCCTAAGGGGCTGTTATCTTGCCTCTGCCCAACACAAGAGCTATTACACAGCCACACTTACAGTGAATTGCTCATGTGCTCCCCATTCCCCTGCCAGAAAAATTTCAAACTAATTTTGGAAGGTCCTCAGGTATAAATATGCCTTTGAGATACTTGTTTCAAAACCTCCAGTAGGGTGCCGAGTAACAACTCCCGCTATGGGAGAGAAAAAATTGCATTGTGAGATAAACTAGAAAAGTATGTCCTCACAAGTGACAGAAAAACCACAGCAAAAGCAAACACTGCAGTAAATATCTGTTTCAACTGGGGAGGAGATCATGTTAAAAGGAGCATATCCTCAGCCTCTGAAGAAAGCAAAGAGACCCCAAAAAACACAGCTGAGAACTGCAATACCCATTCCTGACTGGACACCTGCACAGGTTCTGTAGGTGTGTGGGTATGTGGAGCTCAGATAATCTCAGAAAGACTGACATTTTCCAGCTAAATATTGCCTAAACTTTTAAATGTTCTCCAACGGGGGAAATGCTTGGAAGTTGGCCTCTGAAAAACTGTGCCTACTTTATAAGGCAAATTAATCAACAGATATTAAGTAGAGGATCATATTTTCTCATAAATGGAATATAGTAAATTAGTACCACACTTTCCTGATTTTATGGAAATACCTGAGATTACTCCTGTAGGTTTATTTGCAGAGTGGGAGCATTAAAACCTTAGTTGAAATGTATGCAAAGAGCAATCATTTTATTAGCTGGTTTCAACTCCTCTTGCAATTCTACTTCAAGGACATTACAAGAGTTTAAATTCTTCTGCCAGCTTCAGCAATCCAAATTTTCAATCAAGGTATTGAATTAAGATGTTTAATAATTATACTGCCTATGTATACAGTTATAACTGTGTAGTTTATATTTCTTACTCATTTTTCTTCAGGAAAAAAATGAAACAAACGCAAACCACAAGAGACTTCACCATAAAACCACATATGATTCTCCAGAAGACAGAATCATTTTGGCTTATCAGTTTTGATAAAGTTTTTAGATATTTCACAAATTTCTTACCAGCCTGGATCTGAATTTAAAAAAAATCATTAAGCCTGTAGAAAGTTTGTATATCTAACTACATCTATGGAAATAAATATACATGTATGGGTTCATGGTAATTCATAGAAATTTTCTACTTGCACTCATTTGAACCTATCCAGACCAACTCAAGCAATTCTAAAGGGAAGAAGATTAAGAACTGAGAGACTATTAGATTTTTCCTGCTGAGATGGCTGGATTTATTTTGTGTTAGGTGGGGTAGCTTAAGACCTAAATTCTGAAATTTGTTTGTGTATTTATGAAATTAAGGACTGAAGGCCTGTTTATTAACTCAATTGCAAGCAATTTTCTTCACCCTCCCCAAATTCTCAGCTAACAAAGTGTAATTAGCAGCTACTTAACTACAAGTTACAGGCCTCAGTTATTATATTCAAACTCTTTGGGTGAGTTTATTAGCATAGGCACTGGGTTCACAAGAAGTCCAGGCCTCGTAGGGGCCTGTGTGCAACCAACTGCACAGGCCCACAGGACAGGCCAAAACCTGAGAAGGAGAGTTTCAGAAATAATTCCTGATTATAATTCCACTGTGCTGTGCTACAGGGCAAACTAAATGGTAGAATAACTTTCTGTCCTTCAAAGCTGTGAACTAAACTGCCACAGCGGAAGTGCCCCTGTGGGGGAGAGCTGCAAGAGCTGGGGTGAAAACCTCCTGCTGTGGGACCTGTGAGTCATTTTATTTCTGCCATAAGGAATCTTTGAGTCAACATTCAGGGGAGGAGAAAATGAGAGAGAAAGAGGTCAAAATGCAGGAAAATGCTAAGTCCTTGACAAGCTAATTTCCAGCTTTATTTTTGTGGGATCTAATTCCCACAAAATATTGGGTCAGCTACTTGTCCTCACTACAACCAAACATTTAAATTGGGATTCTAAAATACTGACCTGTATTTGAACGAATTATAAAATTATTGTGTTTTTAATAATGGAAATTGCATTTGATTTTGGCTGTATGCAATTTTCCCTGTTGCCATGGTTGTTGAGTCTGGGCTATGTAAATTTATGTAATTCTAATCTAGAGGAAGATTAGGGCTTTAGGAGCAGCTCCCGATTTTTTGGAGTGAGCCTTCTCTTTAGCACCAGGAAGGTTTAAGGAGTCATGCACGTGTAGCAAAATCATGTTGGTATTCAGTTTTATGTCTTAATTTTACAAACAAATATTCTTTAGTTATTAAATTGCAAGTTTTATCTTAGATCAGATGGGTGTAGTGATCAAAGTTGCAGGAGATCCAAACAAGCATCAATATCTTTGCCTTGTGTAACAATCTTAGGATACAAATAGAATTTTTAAGGTGAACATCTTTCAAAATTATAATTTTCTCTTTAACATTATGATGCCATGGGATTAAAATCAAAATTAAGCCTGGTGGTTGGGAGATCTCTTACTTTGGGAAACAACCAAAGTGCCTAAGGTTCACACATTAACTGTACAAGACTGAGAAGAATAAGTGAAATATATCCATTAAATAGTGACTTAACCTGTGGAGGAACGGCTCTATTCAAAAAGGAATATAGAAATAGATTTTCCTTTCATTTACTTTCTCAATCTCTCTTAAGAGAGATGGAAACCAAATAATGCTTGACTCGGATTGTAATATTCTCTTGACTATTTGAATAGGTTTGTTAGTAGAATAAATGTGTCTATCAGTGTTTAAATATTTAAGTAATTATACTTAATGGCATAAACATTAGCCTTAGTGCCATTGGATACATATAGGAAGTGAAAGTAAAGCAAACTGAAAACTACTTAGGAATGAAGAATGAAGGATGGTTCAGAGACAACAGGAACAATGTATTTTGAAGCATTTTTCTTCAATGCAAATAAACATTTAGTTGCTTAGCCAGATTCCCAAATCTTCAAGTGACACTTCCCTAGGCTCCACAAGCTGCTGCAGGATAATGGATCAAGATCTTTACCATCAACCGACTGTGAAAACAAATACAAACTTGACTGCTGAGCCTCTAACAGTTTGAGTAGTTTATTGCTCATCTATTCTGTCAAAAATATCTGTCATTATGAAATATCCCTCAACAGAGAAGCACAAAAGTAGGCATCTTTCAAATTTCATGAGAAACAAAGGACCATAACACAGAAAGTGCCACTTAGGGAAAATATTTGTCAGAAATCAGTCAAAAATGCACAAACCAGTGTGTGCCAGGTGCAGAAAACAGTCAAACCTCTGGAATAAAAACACAGGCTGAAGAGGTAATTAGAAAATGATGCAACACCTCAAATGAAGAATGGAAAAAAAAACACAAAGCAAGCTGCCCTCATTTTGTCGGTAGGTGGGTAAGTGTCATCTCTCATTTAATTTTGAATCTAAGTGTCACTATTTCTGTGGGAAAAACCCAACAACAAAAACAAAAACAAAAAAGTAAGAAAAGCAGCATTATGCATTTATGTTCTCAGTTAACACAATTTTTTTTTTTTTTTTTTTGTGAAATCTTGAATAGGTTCACCTCTTCAGGAGGTGAAGAGAAATTTTTAGGTCACCTAACTGTTCTTCTCAGCAACCACAGGATTTAAATCATGGGTAAGTGATTCAGTTGGGTAAGTGACTAAAACCTCAAATGCTCCCTGCTTTTGTCAAAACCACTAAATAATGTCATTAATCAGTAGTTAATTTCATGCTATTAGTATTTGTCAACACTGTTGTGTAAATACATATTAAAGCAGATTTCCTCAATTTTGGAACAAGCAGGAGGCTTTCTGTTGCTTTTCCTGGTGGTTTCCTGTAGTATCACAGTTTTGGGGTAGGTGGTGTGTAAAAGACTTTGGGACCTGCAGAAACTGAATAACACTCTGTTGGCATTTACAGAAAATGTTACATTACTGTGACTTTGTACACTGCAACAACCCTCAATAACTGATTTGTAGGAAAGCACTCAGAACAGAAAATTCTGTATTGGAACTGCCTGAGGCCATGTAAATATATAAGAATGCGAGAACATTTTGTCGATCAGCATCTGAGGCAGAAATGTCTTTTAAAGGTCATGCAATTTTTTTCATTTCTCCTTAGGATTATTTTCTTTTAATTACATTTTCTTAGTTTTGATATGGCATACATTAAAAAAAGGCTATAAAAAATAAAGGTTTATATATAGAGAGAAAAGAGCATTAGAGATATTTAATGCCTCAATTCGTCTTTTTTGTCATTATTACCCAGAGAATTCAGTATTTTTTTCTAAATGAGGCTGCCCATTGTAGAACAGCCTCTTCCCTTTCTATGAACAGCATGTTTATAATTTTGTAGCTCCCAAATAATATCAATTAACATCTACCCAACTTCATTGGCATATGAAGGAAGAAATGAAAAAAAACCCAAAAAACCCCCCAAAATACCAACCAAAACCAATCAAAATCACTAAGTCAAGTGCCCATAGAAATTCTAAGATTTACTCTGGAGAAAAAAAAAATCCATTTAAGGATCCCTGCTGAACAGGTATATATTAGTATAGCATAAAGAATTCTCAAAAGACAGGCTTAATAAATAAGGGTATAAAGGACACAAGGAAAAAAAAATATATGGGATTTCCAGTGTGCCTAGGGGAGAAGGAACACAAGAAAGAAAGAAAGTAGTAGCTTCTATCTCCAGAAAGAATGCCTGTTTTAGCCATGGCTAATTCCAAAGTGAAAATCAAATGCTGCTTCTCTCTTTGTGTCAGATTTATCTTTCTTCTTCCTTGTGTGCCTTGATCAAGAAAGCAAAGGTGTTCTTATTTAGATTGTTATCCCTCGTTTCAAGTCACAGCACTTCAAAGTGAACATGAACACTTTCCTCAGAGCTGTGATTTCAAGCTACAGAAGTCACCAGGGCATGCTCAGCTGTAAGTGTATATTTAATTCACATCCCAAAGGCTTTGCTTAGAAGCAAAGTGCTGAAGTGTTATGCTATTTTAATAGAAAGTTTTGATTCAGAGAAAGGGTTTGCCAGGACCTGGCCAGGCAGCCTTATTTAAACTATAGCCATATGACCAAAATATGGGTTGTTGTTTGTGGTTTGTTTTGGGTTTTTTTGTTTTTTTTTTTATATGTCTAGATAGGTTTAGTTTAGCATATACTGTTGTACCAGAATTGAATCTCTAAACCATGAATATCACTATCTGATATGATCTCTGAAGGATTCTTACTGAATGCTGAATTGCTGACTACTAAAATTAATATTAATTTATTGTTTACATGAATTTGTAAAATGGAAATTTAAACTAAAAAAAAGTTAACTGTGGCTTATCCCTAATAATGGGATTTTTTGCTGAGGGCAGTTATCATCAAGTCACTCAGAATCACATGAGCCAGTGCTGTGTAAGAGCAATAAACACCAACCTGCTTGTTTAGAGGGAGAGCACTGGCTCAGTGCTGCTCTGCGGCTACCAGTAGAAAGCTTCCCTGTTTGAATTAGATGGATATTGGAAGTGTCCTACCTTTGACTTTAAATCAGTGGCACAGACATCTGTTAGATTAGCTTGTTTGGTTTCTCCCCAAATGAGAACTGCAGGGGTGGAAAACAACATGAGTTGAGATTATTTGCTCAGAGAATCGTTGTTTCCAATTTTTCTCTCTGTCAGTTCCAAGCTGTGTTTTATGTGCAGCACAGTCTCCTCCAATCCTTTGATATACTGCTGTTTGCATTGCTCTGGAACTGTGTTTAAAGACTGCCGAAGAGGTGAGCAAGAAGCAGACAGGTAAAATATTCTGGAGTTTTTCTACAGGAGCTCCTGTGCACTGTAGCATTTCAAAGCAGCAGTGTAGCCACTACCAGTAATTACTTTTGCAGATGACAGACACAAAGTGGATACATGTTGAATAGATATGATTTGTTTGCCCACTAGCAAAAAATCAAATGATGCTTTTTGCTAATCTGAATCAGTTTTGGTTTATCTCCCCTCCTACCTGTAGCTCTCTTAGCAGGGGATAAAGAGAGAAGGCATTTCTTCACTGAGATAAATGTCAGTGCACGTAGTGGGCTCGGGGAGGGGTGTTGGGTCACCTGGAGGTGTTCAAGAAACAGTGGCATTCGGTGTTCTGCTCTGGTTGACAAGGTGGGGATTGGACAGAATTGGAATTTACTGTCTTGGACGTCTTTTCCAACCTCAGCAAGTCTTTGATTTCCCAGATGTCTCAAAATCTAATTCTTTAAAAGACTGGCGTGAAAGAATTTCTGTCTCTCATGTGTTTATCATATCTGTTTATGCTCTGAGAGGGGCACCTGATGGGGGCACTCTGTGCTCCTTTATATAATCCCTGTATTGGCATTTTCAGGAGCAAAATGAAAGAACTGCCTGCTGTGCAGGGGCCACTACTGCTTGGGAGGATTGGTAAAAAACTATATTCTTGTATATAAGAATATGGTCCTAGATTTTTTCCATTTTGGCCGTTTTGAATATGCTACAAAAACCTGAGGCATCCTAATCTTACTTGATGTTGCTAATCATTCATGTTTCCAAGTGTGCTGTCTGGAGGACTTTCTAGGTGATTATCTCTAACATTCCTGTGAAAATATTTGACACTGATATAGATATTAATGCTGAAGGCAGGTGCTCGGGACACGTGGATAAAGCCATTTCCCCCCTTGCTGTTTTACTGTTGTTGAAATACATTCAGTAGCCATTTGGTGCCAAAGAAACTTTGAAGTGTTTGTTCATTCCAAAGGCAGACATCACTCCAAGTTCTCAGCTTCTCTGGTTTTTAAAGCCAGTCTCAGGCTGGCTGACTTGAGCCGGTTCAACATTGACAGACACAATCTGGAGGCTTATGAAGCATGCACTTTCATCAACAGTGCTCTTCCATACATATCTTCTAAATTTAGCTCCATTTCTGGGCCTCTTGAGATGTGAATATCAATCAAATCTTACTGGAACAAATATCTTTTGCCACAGCAGTCCCATACACTATCCCAAAATTGCAAATCAGTTGTGCTAGAGAATCCACCTTTTTTTCTTTGATTTATTTTTACTTTTTTTTTCCTTTTTTATGGACAGGATCCAACCTACTCTCACTTAATCTGGTTCTTCCCTGAGCTCCTGAGCTCACCTAAGTAATTGTTTTCCCTTGTCTGTTCCTATATTTCCTATGTTTTATGCCACAAAATGTGAGTGGGGCTCTTCACAAGTTTTTTGGGGTTTTTTTATTATGAATGCATGAATTCTTGTCAAATTTGGGATCATGTCAATGCATGTATAGATCTGCAGAGTATGTGGTTTTTTTTTGGTTATGGAAGGTATAATTTCTTACAAAGAGAGGAGCAGGGGATAATATGAAATTAAATAAAGCCCTGAAAACTATGGGAGGCCTAATATATACACCATGCTTCTAAACTGCAACTCTTAGGAAAAAATGAGTGACTGAATGAAAAAATGAATAAATATATAAATAAAATGCTTCCAGGCATCCCTTTAAACTTCAGCCTTTGGTTCCTTCTTCTAGGCACAAGCTTAAAATACTATTATTCTTTCTACAACTATTCTTTTTTTAAATCTTTTTTAGAAATACTGCAGGTAACTAGCCTGTAAATAAAAATATTCTAAGAGTAAAGGAACAAATGTGCCACCAATTCTTTATTTTAGCAAGAAAAAGTCTGCCGCAGGAGCACTGCTTTCCCTTTCAACAATGGGGTCGTGGAAGAAATAATTTTGCCCAGCAATTTCCATAGCTCAGGAATTAGGAAAGACAGAAGGCCTGAAATTAAAGTTATATAATGCAATGAAAGAATATGATTATGTTCCGCTCACACTATGATGTTTGAAAAATACCTCTTATGGGAGCCAAATATCAATTCGGAAGCGGGTTTAATGGTGGAAATAAATGCACATGAGCAGTTTTTCAAAGCACACAAACACCCTAAGAACTCTGAAATAAACCTGTGGTGCAGAGAGATCTCAGCAAGGAGCTGTCCTTCTGCAGTCTCATGCTTGCCAAGACAATTTGGAATTATGTAAGTTTCCAAACTGCCAAGAAAAGTGCAGAGAAATGACGGCTTGAATGTTCAGAAGTGCCTGCACAAAAAACATTATTTTTCAGAAATTTTGGACATCTCCAGTTTGACAGACCCTAAAACTGGTATCTCTGGACCAAGTTCAAAAGCAATGGTAAGAGTGGAAATATTTCCTTGTAAATTCAAGACATTTGCACATTGAAGATGTTAGATCAACACTGTTTTTAGAAGTTCAGATAAGTTTATACATTTAAGCAACATTGGCCCTTCAGTTTAATATATCTTCCATTGTTTTAAAAGAAAGGAACACAAACCAAAATTGTTTACTACTTTAGTTCATAGTTATGGCAGGAAAAAGTTGAATTCAGTTTATTTTATAAAATATTTATTCAAAATGTTTCTACAATTACCTTGTGTTAGTCCATGAGAAGATCTAAATCAGATCTTAGAAGCCCAAATAAATTTTTAATTTTTCAGCTTGAACCTTTAACCTGATAGGAATTCACTCCTTGCTGTGTTGCTTCACAGTCTGCCTTCTGTCTCTCCTTTTTTTTTTTTTTTTTTTTTTTTTTTTTTTTTTTTTTGAGCTTTAAAGTTCTGGTACTACTGCTGGCAGATTGGCTTGACTGCATCATGTTGTTTCACCTCTTTGTGTATCCTGATTTTTCAGGGCATTTTAGTGTAGATAAAGATATCTTTAAGAGAAGGACCCTGACACTAATTTCCTATTCTTATATAAATCTCCTTGATGTGTATTTTAACCTAATTTCTCATAGAGGCCATAGCTTTCTAAGAGTTATGTCTAAACCTTCTTATCTCTCTTATTTATAACCTGTATCCATTTTCCTGCCATCCAGTCAGTGGCTCTTAAAATGGAGCACTGAAAATTATTCACTTCTGCACTTTTCTTGTTGCTTTGTCATGTTTTTTTTTTTGTTTTTTTTTTTCCTTTCTGCACTGGTTTGGAGTTTTGACAATTTTCCTATTCTGACACCACGCAATTTTGCAGAATACCTAAATATTTTACATATTTTTTGCATTTATTTGCTTCCACTCTTCTGCTGGCTTCAGTTTCACAGAATATTTTGAGAGTTCTTTCAATGCACAGTATGCACATAGTTCCTGGGACAGTGTGTAAAATAGAGAATAAATGCCAATAAGGTATTATGACCTCAAGAAAAATTACTTCTTATCACTTAGACTTGTTTGACTTCCCACAGTCCACCTAAGACTTTTCCCATACTTTAAAGGTTTATTTACTTGGAAATAGAAATGGTGACTTGAATACCTAAATTACCAGCTCCTTTAGGAGCAAGAAAATATATTCTTTGGGAAAATAATTCCTACCTAGTATTTCATATTATATAGTTAATCTCTAAAGGACTTTGATGCATCTATTTGCTGTCCTTTACAAATGAGTTTGGTTAGAGAGTACTAAGGAATATACTTGTCATCAAAAGACACTATCACAGCTATGTCTTTATTCCCTTAACAATGTAATTATTACTTTAATATCTAGTGGTGAATTGATCACACTTCTGTCCTGACTTGCATTCTTGAATTCACAAATGATAAAACAATTAATTTGTTCCAGTCTTCCTGGCAGTATCTTGATCTGTGAGATTGTTTTCTCTGACAAGGAACAAAATGAAAGTGTTGGAAAAAAGAAAAAGAAAAGATAATTTAAGATCATCAAAAATTTGAAATACAAAATAGATATGGATATTTTGACTTAAATGTATTTTAAATATAACAAGGATTATTTTAGACTCAAAATCCAACAAATTCATTTGGGATTGTACAGCCCTGACTATTCTTCGTTTACTGTTGCTAGCAAGAATTATGTCTCAAATGTTTTCCTTTTAGAAGTGGAGGGTTTTTTTTCCCCTTTTCCAATCAGTGGGACCTTCACTGGGCTGCCACAGCTTCTCAAATATAACCTTCAGGATTGTAAAGACAGTTTTTGAACTTGAATCCTGTATATTAGCCATGTTAAGGAAGTCCAATGACTTAAACAAATGGATTAATTTGCAGAATTTTCCCAAAATTTCATGTCATTAGACATACTCTCCATTATGCTCATTCTTACATGAACCTTTCCCCTGCATAAAATTTGCCATGAAAGCTGCCTTTAAATGATCCTCACTGAATAAAGCAGATGACATGGGAGTCTAAATTTCTATCCACTTCATGAGAAATTGGATACATATTAATTATCTCATCTACAGAGAGAATAACAAAGGGGCAGTTTAACTCACAGAGCCATAGTCAGCCCCATGGCATGACTGGACAGCTGAAAGTTTATTTCTTCCATGTCAGTTGAGATTTTGACATAAGGCTAGGGTTTTATTTATGTAAATAACCAGGAGAATGTTGCTCTTTTGTCCAAAAAGCAACGTTCTCCTGGTTATTTACATAAATGAGATAATGTAATGTGTAATGTGCAAGTGAGGTATCCCAGTAACTGCTTTTCCACCACTTCCACTGTTTTGTTTAGTTTTTTTAAATGTGCAGCATATTCACTTCTAGAAATTATGCTCTCTCCTGTTCAGAAGAACAATGTAGACAATATTTATATCAAGCCAGCTGTTGAATTTGCCACAAAAAAAAATTAAACTCTTAATTGAGTAGATATCATTAAAGTTGCAACAGACAGACAATAGGAAAAGTAAAGGGAAGGTACTTTTCTGTGGAATATGTAAATCCCTTACACTATAGCATTGCTCTCAATAACAGTCAGTTACATTTAAAATCAGATCCGTCAAGCAAGAAATTACACTGATCTTTGGAAATTTGGGGGTAAAAAAAAAACAAAACAGGAAAAAAAAGTAGACATTAAAACACAAACCTCCTTATACCTTTCACAATGGAAATGAGAAAAATAAGAATGTGCTCTTCCTTGGTTATTATATTTATCTTCTACCACAGGAATTGGAATTGGAGTTAGAAATGTATGGTATAAAACAGTCACTGAGAAGATGCCTCCACTCTATCAGAATATAAACTAAATGCATTAAATGCAGGTGTTTTTAATACTTTGATTATAATGTGGAATTACCAATCCAGGGCTTAAATATGTAAATTTTAGGGTAAAGATTTGGGAACACAAAATATTGCATGCAGAAACAAGGATTTTGTGATAATATGAAGTTTCCTTGTGCTGCACACTTAACTGGTTCAGCATGACACATTTATGTCTTCAGATGTTCCACCAGGGAAATATTAACCTTTTTCTTTATTGTTTTTTTTATTCTAAAAATAGGCATTTTCAAAGAATTCCTATTGGTTACTGCACTCAAAAAAAATAAATCAAAGCAGTTTCGTCTTACAGAAAATCCTGTTTGCTTGGTTATTTAATATTGCTCTTGCTGAGGAAAACATCTAATGAATCATTAATTCTTGCAGTGGGAAAAGGAAAATTTTAGCAATTTTTTTTAACCTAGTGTAGTTAAAAATACCTTCTACGTGACTCAGGGTTAAAATGGATTTAATTTTTTTTTCTTTTTTACTCCTATTTATAACCATAAAATCCACCTATATCACCTTGTTGAATGTTTTTTTCCTAATATTTTTATAGCCATTAAAGTCCTCTAAGCTAGGAAAATGCATAAGTATTATTACAGAAGTCATAATCTGTTATAAAGATGCTCTTTTCTTTACCTCCCATGCTGATACTATTTTTTAAACTCTAACAGAAACAAATATGTTATTTTCCCCATTCATTCAGCAAGTTGCTCTCTTTAAATACTCCTAAGTGAAAAAGCCAAAAAAACAACAAGACCCCAAACCAACCAAAGAAGAAACTCATAGCTCTAAACCACAGTAAATTGTAGAATAATAAAAATTGTCAGTATTATTTGAGCTTCATTACCTACCACCATTCACATCTTGTATGAAAATTGCTTATAAATTCTGGTTTTCAGGATAATAGATGTTAGGTCATGTGTCTATCAGAGCATAGTTTTATTGTTAAAATGGCTCCAGGACAATGAAAAATTAGTGAGCAGTGAATGGAATGATTGAATACACATAAATAACCAGATGAGCAAAATCAGAGTTTTATCAAGTGCTTTGTAGTATCTTGATCTTTCAGAGTGTAAGAATAAATGACTTCCAGAGAATTGAATATAAGCAATATTTGCTAGGTGTAGAGGTAAAAATTTAGAAAGTTGTCAGGCTGAGGTGTTTTTTGTTTGTTTGTTTTTGGTTTTTGTTTGTTTTTGTTTGTGTTTTTGTTTGTTTGTTTGTTTGGGGTTTTTTTGTGTGTGTGTGTCTTTGCTTGCTTTCCATTTGGGTCTGAGTTTTTTTTTTTACTACATAAGGCATATTTCTTGTACATTTCTACTAATGCAATGCCCAATTTCCAAGTCATCACATTTCTCTGACATTTGACTCCCTTCCTGAGATGTTTCAGATACCTTTACATTCCAAGAAATGAAGGTGGTGTGTTCCAAAAGCTTTTGAACAACACAGGGTAAAGGCACTGCATGAAAGAACAACAATCACTATGGATTAAAAAAAAATCTTCCCATTTTTTCCATGCTGCATAGGTTCAGTTATTTGTAGAGTTTATTTGGCCTTTCTTTATTTTTTCTTTGCTTTGTTTTGTTTTCAAAAGCTCAACCAATTTGTTACCTTTTTATGTTTTCCTGTGCTTATATCTTAATTAATCATCTTCTTCTGTTTCAGCAAAATCTCTTATATGATACAGTTTCTGTGGCCCAAATGAATTCCCAGAAATCCTTTCTAGAACTCTTTCTTTATTAAATTTTAAAACTGAAGCACATTTCCTTTAATAAAGGCCCAAGATTTACTGCAGATGTTCACAGATACCCAAAGTACATGAAGTTTCTTGAGGAAGAATGTAATTTATGGAGATAATTTTCCATTTAATATGTCTCTAATTCACCTGGCACACCTTCATCAAGTCCATCATATTTTCAAGGCTGAAGTCAGTGACACTTTTCAGAATATGTTTCCTGGTGGGTTCAGTCTATCAGCTGTGAATTATTGGGCCTCGCACCCAGAAAAATTAATCCTGTTGCTCCTTTGGGCATTCTCGACCACCTTTGCTGAGAACTGAGAGTGATTCAAAGAAATGATAAAGCTTCTCTGCAGTGGTTCTGGGTATTTCTAGAGTCTGAAAATGAGTGTTGTCACCCTGTGCCACCCTAAACACTGCTTTATTTTCAAGAGTAAATCCCAGCTGTTTAACAGCTGGAGCAACATAAGCTTCCTCTGTGCAGCATTCCCCTTAGTTTAAGCACAGAATCAATTTTTTACAGCTACAATAGTTTTTTAATCCCTGCTTTTATTAAGAAGAAAATTATGGTTTTGCATGGAGACTAAGAGACATGGGTGGAACTTCTGGATGTAAATAAAACAAACACTCATCTTAATGATGAGATAAGAAACTGTGATATTTATGAGTACTGAAGAACATTTATAAATAAATATAAAGAAATAGATAATTAAAAAGTGCATCTACACATTTATAAGATAAGCTTAAGGACTTCCTTAATTTAAAAAATATTCTTTAAGAGGGAGACAGTTTATTTCCACCAGTTCTAGAAATTTCTCCTCTGTGCCTGCCTTCAAAGTGGAATGATTGTCAGATATTTTCTTTTATGCTCAAAGTTAAGGCAGAGAAAGTGTCATTACAGGGTGGCTTTGTCTAAGCTGAACCTGTCTGAGCAGAGAAAGGAATGCTTGTGATATTGCAGAATTTATAGCACAAAAGGTGATGGGGTTTTAGCTTCATGGGTATATTTGACTGGGAAGCATAAATGACCTCTTTATCTGTATCTTTTTTTGTTCTGTGCTTCTCTCTCTTCTACTCGCCCTTTTACCAAAAGCATTTCTGCAGTGCTTTCAATGAACAAAGCCAAAAGCTGTCATTTTGTCACTGCTAGTGTGCTGAACGCTGAGAAGTGCTCAAATGCTGCCATGAGCTTTTTTTGACAATATTTGATATATGGTGAATAGAAAATATATTACCCTGAGATGAGAGGATCCAGTTTGTGCAATCATGATCATGATGCTGCCTGGATCGACTCTCTTGGTAGGAATATAAGAAACACACTCAGGATTGTCAGTATTTTATCCAGATCTTTAACTTTCCCCGGGCGCTGTCTGCCCTCAAAATATCTTTTTTTTAACTGCCCAGGGCAGATTCAATCCCTCAGCACTTTGCTGTTTCCCATATTGCAACCTATATATTAGCTTTGGTATTCCTTCAAGAATGAAAGGGAATATAAACAAGGTTAACAATGATGGGAAGATTTGCAACATCAATAGCTACTTTTTTTAAAATATATATATATATTTCTATAACACATGTAAGAATATAAAACAAAGGCCAAATAATTGTTCCGGATGCAATCATGTGAAATATATTTATTTCTTTTTCTGATGGAGAAAATAAATAGGAAAATAAAAGAAAACAACAAAAAACACGCGATATTTTAAATTTGGATTTTTAATTTAGATTCAAACATCCACACTTGCACTGCTATACTTATTTATTCCTGATTTGTTTTATCAAAAAATGAAATTTCAGTGGGGATTCTTGTGTGACATTTAAATGTTTAAGGGATACCCAAAGGCCAGGTTATGCTTGGAAAGGCTGTGTTTGTTCTGCAGGTAATTTAGCAAAGCAATTCTTCCCAGATCAGTGATCTGATGTGCTGCTGAAGAAGCCTGTCTTTTCTAAAGCCATGGAGAGTTGTCTGAGTCATGTGTACATGCACAAAATGCAACAAACACACTGGAAAAGGCAGAGTTTATTTAATTCACAGTGCAGGGCTTTGGTATTTTCGTGCTTGTGGTATGTTGAGAAATATTACTGAACATATAGAGCCATGTCCAAGAGGCTTGATTTCCAAGGAAAGAAATACCTATTAACATTTAAAGTCATAATTTAAGTACATTAAAAGGTCAACCCTCCAGAGGATGAAACTACAGCTCTCTCATAGCATCAGTCTAAGGCCCTGTGAAGCAGCTGGATTGCTTGGCTTGTCATATACAGGACACAAATCTAGATTCAATTTGGCCCTGAATGAAGGGTGATAAACTTTATATAGCCAATAAAGCTTAAGAATCTCCTGTCTTCAGGCACAGGCCATATATGAACCTCAAGGAATCACAGAATAACTGGGGCTGGAAGGGACCTCTAGAGCTCACCCAGCCCAAGCCCCTGCCCAGGCAGGGTCCCCTGGAGCAGTGACACAGGAACGTGTCCAGCTGGGCTTGGGATGTCTCCAGAGAGGGACACTCCAGGCCCTCCCTGGGCAGCTGTTCCAGGGCTCTGCCCCTCCATGGAGAGAAGTTCTTCCTCCTGCTGGGGTGGAACTTGCTGTGGTTTATTTGATGGCCATTGCTCCTCATCCTGGCACTGGCACCACTGAACAGAGCCTGGTCCCATCCTCTGGCATCCTTTGTTTGTATGGATTGATGGGATCCCCTCTCAGCCTTCCCTTCTCCAGCCTGACCAGGCCCAGCTCCTGCAGTCTCTGCCCATCCCAGAGATGTTCCAGAGCCCAAATCCTCTCTGTGACCTCCCCTGGACCCTCTCCAGCAGCTCCTGGTCTCTCGTGTCCTGAGGAGCCCAGGACTGGAGCCAGCAGTGCAGAGGTGCCTCAGCTGGGCAGGGCAGAGGGGCAGGATCCCCTCCCTGACCTGCTGCCCACTCTCTTCCCTCTGCTCCCCAGGGTCCCCCTGGCCCTCCTGGCCCCAGGACACTCTGTCAGCTCATGGTCACTTTGTTCCCCACCAGCACCCCCAGGTCCCTCTCCACAAAAAAAACTTTGTCGGGAGGGTTGGTCACTGTGAAATATCTGTCATTTAAACAGATTTCACTGAATATCTCGACAGAGGAACATTGCTTGACATTACCCTTGCTGATATAATTTGATACATCCACTTTCAATACAATTTAGCACACGAGTAAAATATTTTCTTTTCCTCCAGGGAAAAAGTAAAAAAGAAACAAACAAATAAAAAACCCAAAACAAACAAACAAATACCCCCCCCCC
>VWYE01025288.1:98942-113477 GCA_013398995.1 Alaudala cheleensis | reverse complement strand
CCTCCCAAAAAAAAAAAAAAAAAAAAGAAAAAAGAAGAAGAAAAGGGCCAGGCTACACTTCCACTTCACAGGTTTTATTGAAGTGAACTTTTAAAGCAAAACAATCAAGAAAACGTGAATATTAACCTTTAAGAAAGAAAGCAAGCATTACATTTTTAGCCTAAACTGAAGCAAGATACTTTTAATTGTGTATCAATATCAGCAACATTAATATGAAAAACAATAAATAGAGGGTAGCCTGATGTGAGAGGATAATTTTTTTTTTCAAACAGACTTTTTATGAAGCACGAAAAAAGTTGTTGCAGCATGGGCTGAATTTCCTTGTTTCCATGTCAGGCAGTTTAAACTTTTCTTGCAAGATCTTGTTTCATGTTAAAGGTAAGAAGCCTTTGACTAATATTTTAGCTTTTAGGTATTAATATAAATTACTATTATGTGCATGTATACACACACTTAAGTGTTTCTTTTCCCTTTGCAAGACAATAGCAGAATATCTACTTTGAAATAAATGTGGGGTCCTACTAAACCTTCCCTCTCACCATACCCGTTACCAGCTGTGTCATTTCCATATAGAGAACCCCTGCACTTAAAGAATCTAGCGGAGCACAGGGAATCTGTGCTTCCCAGTTGTCATTGAGAGCAGGACAAAATTAAAATACATCCTACCAGCACTTCTTACAGTACATCTTCCCTAGATATTTACTCAGAATCTCTGCTAGAAACATTATAAAATGAAGTTCTTAACACTTCATTCACTAAACACATTGGAAAAATGGTCATGGAATACAATAAAATATAACAAATGGCTTGCAAAACTTAAGCAAAGTAAAACCAAACATACTTAAAATAGGATAATGGTGTAAATAAAGATTTCCTCTCTTATAACAAACCCAACAGCCAGCATACAATACTTTGTTTTCAGGTTGGTCAAAGAAGAGTTGTTAAAAAGCATCATCATCATTTTTATTGGTCATATTCACTGAGTATCTAAAGTGATTCTGGCTCCTTTTAGCAGCAGCTTTTGCATCCAGAATTGTTTTCACTCTGAATCAAATTTTAAATACTCTGCTTTGCCCAGAAAGACAAGAGAGCCATTATTTACAATAATCCCATTTTAATGCAGATCAGAAATGATAATCTAAAATCTGATTAAAGAAACTTACTGAGGGGATTTTATGTGCATAACTTATCTTTGGGAGGATTGAGCTCAAGAGTGTGATTCTAATACTGTTCCAAGGAACTGGATGGAATAGTGTACAGAGAGTTGGTGTGGTATCACCAGGAACATGGATTTGTGTTTTGGTGATTTTTTTTTCTCTAAAGAAAAAAGGGGATGTTTAAAGTAGTACACAATTCATCACCTTGAAACAATACATTGTGGATGAAAGAAGTGGACATGGATTGGAAAAGTGACTATATTCACTTCCGGAAGAAAAATCCACCCAATACCTAGATGTCCTCACCTGGCATCTGTCAGCAGTGTCTGTGGAGAGGGGAATGGACTGGGGAAACAAAATTATGCTTTTCCTGTTACTTAAAAATGCTAATTGGGATATAGATATTCATCTGTATATGAGTCACTGTCATTCAATTTCATTCATTGCTTTGACGGTCTTTATGTATAAAAAAACTTTTTAAAAAATTAAAAATAAATAAATAAGTAAATAAAGTTGCCACTCAGTCCTTATGCCATGCTGATTCTGGGATGTTTCCTAACATAAAATCCATCAGCTGACCCTTGAAGTACAGTTTATGTACAGTCTTGGCAGCTGTGTTTGTGGGAGCTGTAAATGGTTTGTGTTTGGCTATCAGCCCCCGACAGCGCTCCTGTTTGTTCCACTTTTCATCCCAAATCAGTCTGTTTTGCCAAGATCACCAGCACAGACCAAAACATGTGCAACTCATGTCTTACAGCTAAAGGAGAGAAGACTGGATGTTTTTAGAGAAACAGGTCTTGAGAAGTTTCTGTATAGAACCAAGGAAGTCTTCTCAAAATTCGTGGAAAAGATTTTTTCTGTATTTTGTGCTCCTTTTAAGTTAAAATCTGGATAGAGTTAGTTAAAAATGTGGACAAGATGGTGGAATAAATTTTAAAAGGTAATTGAAAACCCCTCGGAAAGCGATTTTTCTTTTTAATTTTTTAAAAAGAAAACACATTTTTAAAAATATTCTTAATTCTTTTCATTGTGAAAATAAAATATAGACAAAAATAATGCTTTAAAGCACTTCATCTTTTATATATACATATATATATATATTTTTTTTTTTACCTGAACTTATCATCAAATACTAGTAATTACTCTTGAATATTTCCAATCAGAGAAAAGTTTTCACCTGCATGTGGTCTTACCTTTCAAAGCACCATGTTGCTCCTGTTTTTCCCAGATTTCATACAAAGATTTTGGGTTAATGCATGGATTCTTAAGAGTTCACAGAACAGATGAAACTCAAAGTAAGAAACTATGAAAGAAATTTAGAACAAAAGAAAAAAAAGTGAGCTGTGTGTTAATGTGACACTGCATAGCCTGTATGAGATGAAGTGGCATTTAATTTCAGCCTTGCATGATGAGGCAAAAAAAATAAAAATTTGTGAATTACCTGCATTACGATGGGATTAATATTTCCCTGAAAACGCTGCTTCCACCACTCCTTTCACTCATGATATTCATAAAAGTTAGGTACATTCATGTTCTCTGCTTCTTTGTTTTTTCATTTTGATTCAGAGATTTAAATTTTTATTTCCCTGACCGTTAAAGGCAGTAGGAGGTGTTCATCCATCTTGTCTCAACTCTCATCTCTGCTTCCTCTACAGTTAATTTACAAGGATTATCCATGTTTCACGATCTCTGTCAGGGCAGTCAGGTGTCTGGGAATGCTTGACTGCCATCAAACCCAGCAGAATTCCTAAACTCACATTTCCTTGGAGCAGAAATTCCTGGGTTTGTTTTGGTAAGCTCTGACACCAAGCAATATTTTTGGCTCTGTCTGCACTCTGCTTTTCCAGCTCAGAGCTATCCTGCCTGGCATGGGCTGAGAGGAATTGCCCTCAAAGAATTTTTCTAGGCTGTGGCCAAAAAATCAAAAAACCTCTCTACTGGCTAAAGCCAAACATGGGCAAATCATATTTATGGGCATTCCTAGCATCAGAGTCCCAGAGAGATTGGGACACCATTTATAGTCTGATTTTGGAGAAAATAATATAGCAGCAGCTGTTGACAGGTTACCAAAGTAAGCTAAATTTAAAAAAGTGAAAAATCAATGCACAAAAGAAAACCTATAAGGCAGGTAGAACCTCTTCAAGCAAAATCTAATTTTTAAGTACAGGAATTGTCTTTACAGACACCATAAAAAATGTTTGGGTTCAGGAAGAACAGTCAAAAGCCAGCTGGACAAAACTAATGACCAACTGTCTGGAATAACTGGAATGTATCAATGCTACAGAGGAGAGGCATGGACAGCTAAATCATTTTTTTGTCCCATAAAATTACTGGCCAAAGTCTGGGTTTGAATAACTGAGCAAATACCAACAGATACAATCTTGTTTGTTTGTCAGTGCGGTTGGTCTAGATGAGAGTTTGCATTTCTCAAGCCAAGGGGTTTGTTGTAAATGATGTATCACCAAGGATCTCAAGTGAAGGAGGCAATTTTGAAGCCAATTTATGATCACTTTGGGTTTCTGATGAGAAAATACAGTATTTTGAGGAGCTTAGAGTAGAGAGCAGCTGTTATCAGAGTGAGGCTGAAGCACCTTTTGCAGTCCTTTTGAAAGAGGATTGTTTTGGGAGATTGCAAAAAAATAATTTGGTGTCCACTGCAGAGCAGGCATAATATCCATTTCATAAATGTAAATATTCTGCTCCCAGAGGTTCAGCAGTGACCTTTCATTTTGAATTTTTGCCCTTTGCCAGGATTTTGAGATAATATGAACCATGAAGTTTGAAATACTGTGCTGCATTTATCCACTTCAAAAGCAATACCAGCCACTTCTAGTGTGTAAAAGTCATCTTGGGACAAAACCTCTTTGCTTATGATAAATTTCATTTTCTCTCCCTATTCTCTTCTTTCTTAAGAGAAGACTCTTAAAACATCTACTATTTCTCTGCTGGAAATTCATGTAACAGGAAGGCAATGTTAACCCTTAGCTGTAATAATAATAATAGTAATGATAATAAATACAAAGTATAGGAACGCTATTGGACATTATCTGCATTTTCCACCCTTTCCTCAGCTAGGGCAGAACATCTGCAGTGCGTCAACAAGACAAAGGGAACATTTCTGCGGAGATCTCTGGGGAGATCTTTGGTGGCACTTAGTCTTAATTGGAAACTGCCTTTCATTTCTTCTGAAGGCATCATTCTACACAATGTATTTCTTTATGGGTAGAAATTAAAAATGTTATTTCACAAAGCACTTTAAACCATGACAGATAAAAATGTAATATAAAACAGCCTCAGCTTCCTATCCCACCTGATCCAGGCTGAGCAAATAACACCTCTAATGTTTTCCAGTCTTTGTTGTCTTGTGCAGCATTTTATTTTAATGTATGTAGAAAATTTTCATGCCATTATATACAAGATAAGGAGCGACATACAATTTTGTATGCATCTTTGCAATGGAAGAAAATTTACCTCGCATTTGTTTAGGCAAACATTTCTTTCTGGGAAGAAGTAAAAACATTGATTCTAGCTTTGCTACTTCCTAAGCAAATTATTTTCAGATCGGTATTTGGTCTTAAACACTGAGATCGTGTGGAATATTAGAATTTTCTATTATAATGGCCTCTTTTTCTTAGTGTTAAACACATAATAATATCACAGAAAAACAACAGATTATTCATTTGTTGTCTCCTTATTTGCAAAATTCTTCTAATCCATTCACTTGAGTGTCAAATTCTTAGCTGCAATGTGTATGTAAAAAAAATTGACTTCTAAAAGAAAAGATTTTAGAGGCTGATTAGTGTGGAAGGTCTATGTACATGTTGGGGACATGAGTCAAAGTATGTGGAAGACAATGGAAAAGGAATTGTTGGGTCAGGCCACAAATGCGAACTCAGGAACAGGCATGGCTTCTTTTTACTGCAGGTCAGCAATAATCTGTAAAAAGGGCACAAGGCAAAGATTTCCAGCTTTTTCTCTATGACACTTGTGAATCCTGAGCAAGAAACACTGTGTGGTATCTGTTCCTTTTTACAAACATGGACAAGAGGAATGATGCCTTCCTGAGTGAGGATGGCTTTACTACACTGTTATTTAGACTAACTCTAGCCTTTTTAAAACATTTTAAAGTATATTTGAGATCACCTTGAACAAAAACAAACAAACAAACAAACAAAGATATTATTGCCATTTGAAAATAAAAGTTTCATAAGTCTGTCTGCCATGAAATCCAAGTGATTAAAGAAGGATTGTGATTCAATTACTATATCAATACTATTCATGACAATTTAATTTAATTTTTAATATTTCAACATTAAGTGCTCATTTTTATCTTTATTCTTTGTTTGTGGGTTTTATTTAAACATGGTGTGGTATATGAATCACAGAATCCCAGAATAACTGGGGTTGGAAGGGACTTCTGGAGATCAACTTTTTCAACCTCCCAGATCAAGGAGGTTCACCTTGAGCAGGATGTACAGGGAAGTTTTGAATATTTCCAGAGAAGGAAAAACCACAGCCTCCATGGGCAGCCTGTTTCAGTTGTCTGACATCTTTACAGTAAAGTTGTTTTTCTTCATATCCAACTGGAAGTTCCTCTGCATCTCTTTTCCCCATTGCCCTTTGCCCTTCCTCTGCATGGCGATAGAAATGTTTTACTGACTCTTAGCATGGATTGTAAATCAAGATTAGCCTCTGATCTTCACAAAAACAAAAACAAAAACAACAACAAAAAAAAAAATGCAACCCCCCCAAAAAAACCCCAACTATAAAAACCCAAACCAAACCAAAACAGACTGTGAATAACTTTGCAACAATCTACCAGAACTTAATTTTACTGTCTGCAAAAAAACCCCACAAAAACTTAAAAAAACCCCTATGGATATGATAGTAAAATATCCATTATATTATTCATAAAATGGATGCCTAGAAAATGGGTAGACAGATGTCTGACATAATGTCTTCCTCAATAAAACAGAGTTTTAGTTCAAAGACATCCTGTTTATTTCCAGACTTTGAATACTTCTAGCTCTGTCTTTTTTTGTTTGTAAAGGCATTGTCTTGAGGCTGCCATCTAAATATTTTCAATTTATGGGTTTCTAATGTCTTAAAAACTAATTTATAGCTATTATGCTTGAAATGGGAATAGGGGTTGCAATATATATATAATTCAAAGTCGTAATTTTTTTTGTTTTGTTTTTGGCTCATGAAGACTCTGAAATAAAGCCAAATAAAGGGAAAAAGTGCAAGACTGTCAACACTTTAGCTAAAAAGATAATGTCATTGTAGGGGCTTGACTTTCTGGGTTCACAAGATCACATAGTTCACAGATATTATGGCTTCTAAAAATAGAAAATGAGACAAAAGGAGAAAAGGAGCTTTACTTAAGGAACTGATTTAAAAGACAGCACATATTCTCTCTTCCCAGAAAACATGTTTCCATAACTATAAAGTAACGGCTACATGCAAACATTTCAGACATTTTATTTCTCCTATTTACATGAAGTTTCTGGAACACAAAATCCATTTTTTATTTTCCAAAGAAAGAGAAAGAATTTACTTTGATTCATGGGAGGAAATTATGAGCTGAAGTTATCTTACAGCAAGCTGCTTTATCAGGATCTGCGGATCTTTAGGGAACAGTGACTTCTCTGTACTTATCTAGATTTGAAAATTAAGCATATTAAGGCATATCTTTCAACCAGCTTCGCCTCAAGGGTGTTTAACACCACAACAGACAGGAGGAAAGCATGGAGATTGCATGTTGGGAATTGCACTGATACAATGGTGGCTAAGTCATCTAAGAGAAGACCAGTGGACAGACAATGAAATAAACACAGGTCCTGTGATTTCCATGGGCCTGAGTTCACAGAGTGAAAACTGAGTTGTTGTCTTAGAAAAATAAGTCTGTGGTCCGTAGTGCTGCACAAAACCTCTGAGGAGATCACTCAGGACAATAAAATACTGATAATCAGTTCTGGGACCCCAGGAGAAGGTCAATTCCCCTATTCTTTATGAGCATGCTTATTGAAAGACAATAATTTGTGTTTTCAAGTTACAGGTAATGTTTAGTAATGTTGTGCCACATATTTGAATCTGTGTTGATGATACAGTTGATTTATAACATTTTATTAGAGTCAATTATTTAAGTATTCAGATGGATCCATGAGGTGAAGAGCAATATCAACACATAAACATTTATGGAGTTAACATTGTAAGTATTGACAGGAATTACAGAAGTGTAAGAGGAGAAAGCAAAGTGAAGCAAAAATTCCTTTCTACTCTATTTTTACTACCCATTTCCATCATTTTACCACTATCTTTCATAGCTGAAGAAAAATGTTCTTTTCAAAATCTAGAGGTTCTCATTGAAAGAAAGAAAAAAAAGCCTTTTTCACTAATCTGGAGAAGTGCCTTCTGGTTTACACAGGGAACTGAAACTTCACTTTCTGTAAAGACAACCCTACTTCTGAAGGATGTCAAAGCAATTTCTCAGACCAAAGAGTCTTGAGATCAGTATTTCTGATTTGGAAAGAATAAAAAAATTGTTCCATTAGTTCAATAAATCTCAAGGTCATGTCCTTAACTGGAATTTCCACTGAACCTGCTGGTCAATCATGGACCTAGAATTGCTTGAACATACCCACTTCAGAAGGAAATCCAGTCCCTTCTGATGTTAAATTACACTTATCAATGAGGTAGAACGTTTTATCCAGTTTATTTAAGTTCCAGCTTTTAATGTGCCAAGCAACCACAATCATGAGCAAGCAACTCCAAAATTTCTTTGTGACTTATTTTTTCTTGAGAAAAATCAAGGAAATTATACACATTGGAATAAGGCCTTAGTCTGATGATTCATTTACAGAATGAAAGGTCTGGATGACTACAGTCCTTTTAGTTGAAATAGAAAAGGTGTTAATCAGCTACTTCATCACATCTGGAATGCCTGTAAGTGAAATATGACATTATGCCCAACATTTAATTATCATATCCACTTGAATTTCATTAATTTCTCTATATCCTTGAATTTCAGTCATCCTGTTTCATTTCATTCATTTGTACCGAATAAGGAAAGTCTGGGTCATGAAAGAGAGTGGGCAAAGGAAGAGAAATGTAATTCTGTGGACACCTGGTGCCCACCAGTGGTGCCCACGCTCTCATTCCTCAGCTGGACAGGGGAGAGAAAATACAACAAGAGGCTTGAGGGTCAAGCTAAGGGCAGGGAGAGATCCCTCAGCAGTTGCTGCCATGGGCAGATCAGACTGGACCAGGGGAAACCAGTTGAATTTATTACAAATCAGATCTCAGTAAGGTAATGAGGAAAAAAGTTGAGTCTTAAAACACCTTTCCCCCACCAATCCCTTCTTCCCACTCCTGAATTCTCTTCCTCCCTGCCCTGCAGTGGTGCAGAGTTTCAGGGAATGGGAGCCACGGTCAGTCCATGCCATGTTGTCCCTGCTGCTCCTTCCTCCTCAGGGGTTGGACTCCTCACTCTCTGCCCCAGCCCCACTCTGGGGTCCCTCCTGTGGGCAGGCAGTCCTCCATGAACTTCTCCAATGTGAACCTTGTTCAGGAGCTGTTCAGAACAGCCTGCTCCAGCATGGGTTCTTCAGGGTCAGTCCTTCAGGAGATGATTTGTCCAGCATGGGTCTGCTGGACCCATGGACATGGTTAGTCCTTCAGAAACCCTGTGCTCACATGTGGGTCTCTCCCACAGGGTCACTCTTTCAGGAAAGGGCTGCTGCTGAGTGGTTCCCCCATGAGATCCATCCTTCAGGCACATCCTTCTCCCATGTGGGTCCCTTTCCATGTTGTCACCCCTTCAAGAACAGGCTGCTCCAGCATGGGCCTCTCCCATGAGGTCACAAGTCCTGAGATTTACCCTATTCCATCATGGGTTCCTCTTCCTGCCACAAAATAGACTGGAAGCCAGGAAGCTCTACCCCAAATAATTGTCAAGTCAAATATTCAGAGATTGAAGAACACTTAAGGAAATATCTGCTTTCCACTACAGGATGATTTTACTCTCCATGATGAAAAAGACACTATACAGTTTGTGGACAAAAAGTAATATTTGTAGATATTATTTATAGATGATTGCTTATTTTGCATCTTAATTCACAACCTTATAACTATGCAGGAAAAAAAAATTTGTATTTCCTATAGTTTCTTTTTTTTTCTAGAAGAGTTATCCAAATGAGAAAAATATAAAAGAAAGTTGAAGCTTATTTTATTTTGGTTTTCTATTTTCTATGCCCAATACTTCATAAGAATGGTAATACTGATATTTTCTTTGGAATCACATAGCTATGAAAGTATTCACAAAGTAGGGAATCTATTAAAATCTGTCTTAGTTTTTTTAAAGGTGGAAAAGGGTAGAATAAGAATATTTATTTTCAAATCAGCTACATCAGCTGTAAAATGAAATATCCGGGAAATGTCTCACATTAGTCACTGTATATAACTTGTAAATATAATTCTTTTTTGTTACACATAATTGCTGAGTGTTCAGAACTATGAGATCTATCAAAAAATGAGATTAATTACAGACATTCATGAAGACTGTTCAAAAAATGTTGTGATTTTGACAGTGTTTCTTGAAGGCAATGATTTCAGGCTTTGTAGTCTTTCATTCCAACAATTAACAGGGCAGAAGAAGACTCAGAACCCAAATATATGAAATATAACAATTAAAAAAATACAGTCCACCTTTCTCAAAGGGGGAAAAGATGTAGTGGTGTGAGTCCAGCGCATGCAACAGGCTGTCCAGGGATGTGGCTGAGTCACCACTTCTGGAGGTACTTAAAAAGGCATGAATTTGGGTCCCACAGGTCAGTGGTTCCCAGAGATCTAATTTCTATTCTTTCTAATAATGTGTGCATCATTTCCCTTTCTCCAGCCACCAAGGATATCACCTGTCTGCCATGACTTGTCAGGTGTGATGGAGAGTGGCTTGGACATTGCACCATACCCTCTGGTGTCCAGGATGCACCTTTTCAGGAGCCACAAGTTTGTGCACGTTCGTGTCCATCTGAAGCCTGACTTTCTCCTGTGATGGGAGCAACTTCACTCTTCCAGCCCGTCTTGATTTTCACGGACTTGAGCAATGTGGGAAGATGGATTACTGTCGGAGTTATCTCTTCTGAGATTAACAGAAGTGTAGATTACTGAGATTANAGACAACCCTGGCAGTGCTTTTTCCATGGGCTGAGACTAAGAGCCACCACTGTTTCTGGCTCAGGCTGAGGACGACCTACCCCCCCTCCCCCGTACAGGCTCCTGCCCATCCAGGAGACCCAGAGAGATACTCTGGGTTGCCACAGATTACTGTTGAAAACTGAGAGGAAAAATGTTTTGCTGAGCACTTTGATGTGCCCCATGTTGGCTGTCACTGGCTTTCCTGTCTTATTTATGTGGCACCAAGGAGGGCACATTTTCTTTCATACCCATTTTCTGGCCAGTGTATTTTATAAAAGCTCTCATTATTTTTCAAATTCCTTGCCAAATTTTGTTCCAGCTGTGCTTTACCTTTCGTTACCCCATGTCTTCACATTCAGGCAGTGTCCCTATATTCTTCCCAGTACTGATATCCCTGGTCCCATTACCTGGGTATTTCATTATTACATTTTCTTTTGACCAAAAAAGTCCTTGCTGAGCCATGCTGGTCTCTTCCTCTGTTGCCCAATTTTTTACATGTCAAAATTGAGAGCTCTTGCGCTTAAGAAAAATGCCCTTAAAAAGCTGTTGGTTTGGTTTTCATCCTTTTTCACCAAGGGTAGTGGATTCCCAAGGAATCCCATCCACTATTTACTTAAAAGTCAAAACGTTTGTGCTCCTAAAATTCAGGATCCTGACTCTGCTCTACACCTGGCCCATATCCCTCATTATTGTGTGTAACACCAGGCCACAGCCACTGTAGCAAATGCTGCCACCAATGCTAACATCCCTAATTAATTCTTCCGTGTTGGAAGAGGTCCAGCAATGCTTCTCAGGTGAATCCCATCACTCCCCAAAGGATTCTCAAAGGCTTACCCACAATTGTAGGAGGCAAAACCTTGAGTGTGGCACTGGGCACATTTTCACGTATCCTTTCCTAAACCCCTCACTCTGACTGGAAGGATAGAGGACACCACCCCAGTGTTCCACCACCTTTTAAAATTTTAGTCAAAGGGACACACAGCCCATTCTGGTGGTTCTAAACTGCCACATTGTTGGACCCTGTGTGGAATTTTCGGAGCAAACCTGTAGGAATCAAACCCCTGGCAGGCAGAAAATTACTCTAGAGAAAATTGTCTGCATGACAAATGAGTGTTTCGGTGCCTCCCAGTAAGAAGTCTCCAATAACTGATGTTTTCTATGTTTTTCTGCTGGTGGGTGGTTGCAGCAGCAGCTTTGCATGGTTGGCTTCTCCTGGATCCTGTCCATCACTCATGTGCTCCTCATTAACCACCCCCAGAGGTCAGACTCTGATATGCAGGACCAGTTTAAGAGACAGGGTAAAGATTTTCCTTCCTCCCCAAGCGTAAATGCTACACGGTTTAGGACTCCTCAGCCTCTTCCCACATAATAAAATACATATTTATAACCAAACTATCAAAAGAATGACATGTAATAGGTTAGTATGAAAGGGGATTAGCATAGTACATCCCTATCATGTCTAACTTAGAAGGATAAATGCGGTAAGGCTCTTTGCTTTTGTTTTTGATTTGCTTTCCATATCTAAACCTGCCTTCCTTTGGAATTTGATAGTTTCTGTATTACCTCTATATATTTTCTCAACATTTTCCATATCTGCTTTTAAAAAGTAAACTTCATGGGAAGAAAGCCCGTGACAGAGAAATACTGATACACATATAGTAAAAGAATGACCTGATTTCTTATAAAATTATAGAATAATTTTTACTTTGCACAATTTGGCAATCCAGCATGATTTTCAGTATCTGCTAATTTAGTAAATTTACAACAAGTAGATTCTGTTCCTCTTGGCTTTCTAGCCAGGATTATTATGGAAACTCAGGGAAGGCAGATGGCTCTTTGTCTGGTGTAGACTCAGCTTTCCTTATGTCTTCTAATGACTCCAGTGAAAGGAATTGTTCAGCAACTCCCCTTAAGTACTGCCCCAAGTTTGCCTCCAAAAGGCTTTTTTCCTCTCCCCTAAATACTCTTAAGTACATTCTGAGATTTGATCACTGATTTGCCATGGGGTGCTTGCAAATTTTGAGAACTATATTCCCTCTATGGTTTTACAGTTGAAGTGCTTTTTAGTCCTCAAGCTTTCAGTCCTGTGTATCAATTTATTGGTCTCATCATCCTTGCTGGATTCATTTGTTTGATCTGCATTTATTTAATTTGTCACATTTCAGTTTGGCCTACACATAACACCATGGTTCCGCCCAAACTGGCCAATAAAGTAGCAAGTCCACTTCTAGCAGTCCACATTCATTTTTTGTCTTCATATAGCCACTTTTTATTTTAAAGATGTGAAAAAGGTTGACTTCTGAGTGCAAGACGTTACTGCATAAACACGTTTTTTTCTGCAGCCCTGCTACTCATGATGTGCTGACCATCCTTTATTTCTGCAGTTTCTAAGTATAATACCTCTCAGGGGAAATTATTGCTTTAAATGCTGATTGGGTATATATGCCAAGGGGTAGACATGTAATTATATACATGTATATGGCAAAATTAAAAATGCTAATCTCTCCTATTTAAGATTTTAGCACTTGGGAAAATTTCAGAAGCTTAAAGGCATAATATACTATAATTTTCCTAAAACATTTTAGTACAGTGACATGCATGTGAGCCACTGAACTCAAGCTGTGTCTCAGGATACAACTATTTATATTTGCCCTTCATTTCTATTTTAGAGCAAGTGCTGTCTTCACATCAGTAGACTTCTTCTCTCACCTGTCCACAGAGCAGACTACTGACAAGTCGTCCTGACCTTAAAAACAGAAGGAACAAAGCATATAAAAATATGTCATTTTAAAGTTTGGGTTTTTTAAGATAACAATACTTAAAAAAAGACCTGATATCCTGTTTAGGGACATGAATTCACTTGGTGTGAAACTGTGATATTGCCAACTACTTTCATATACCTGTGAGTAAAGCAACAGGTATAAATGGAAATAAAGAACTCAAGTGTTAGATTTAAGATGCTAATAAGATACAGACCTACATTTTTAGGCATCAACTGTTTCAAGAAACTTTTTTTTTTTTTTTTTTTTTTTTTGGTCTGAGCGTGAATCAATCTTGCCAAGGAGGCAGACTCAAAGTGGCTTCAAAACTACCTGGACAGTTGAAATGGGAGATCTGTACAAAGCACAAACTCCATCTTCCAATTTACTATCTTTTAGAACTGGGGTAATAACACAGGTATAGGTGGAAGTTCCAAACCTCTTCATAAATAGTAAATGGGAAAGAGCTTATCTACAGTTGGGATGCTGTCATAAATATTAGTAGTTATTGTCTGTTTTCTTGAGGTACATTTATTATTTAATGTCTGCGTTCTGCATGTGAATATCTGATTCTAGATTCTCTGAATAGCTTTTTTTATTTGCAAGAGTATAAAATATAACTTCTTTGGGATTTTCATATATGTCACAGTTTAATTTTACTCCAGTTAAGTCTTGGTGTTTTCACAAGGATAAATTACAAAATATCCCTCCAAATTACTTGCATAATTTTTGCTTAAGAGTACTTCTGTTTGCTTCAGTATTGGGGTAAGCCTCATGTGCAGAGAGGTAGCACTAATTAGAGACAGAAATACAACAAATATTTTCACAAAAATTCCCTAATTAAGATTAGGAGATAAGGGCTGTAGCAGTAAATTACACAGAGAGTGGGTTGTTATGGTTTAGCATAGCTTTTAGTTAAAAGGGAAATAGTTACCTGCAAGGACCTGAGATTGACACCTGATTCAGCCAGTGAGAAAAGCGAGTTTGTTTTCGTGACTGAGCACATTTATAAAAGCTGGGGATTTTGGGAACTCCTCTCTCTTTTCGTTGCTTGCCTCAGGAGAGGTAGGAAGCAGCCCTGGCTCCCTCCGGCCGGGGGGAGCCGGGGGGGCCTGTGGGCCCTGCCAGGCTTGCTGAGCCCTGCCTAGCTCGGGGCATCTGCTAAGCTCAGTGGTTCTTGGGCAGAGAGGGAGGCAGAGGTGTGTGCTCCGGCTCTGCTTGGACTGAGTTCCAGCCGCTGTTAGTGGGGAGACTACAGCTGATTCCCGCCCCTCCCCCCTTCCCCATCCATCCAATGCCTTCCACCTGGAGCTCCGAGCCTGGGTTGAACCCCGAATGAGACCGAGCGGTTTAGGGGGTGAAAGCTGCATCTACCACCATGGGAGCCATCGCAACCTCACCCACCATTCCTGTTTCTTCCCCCC
>VWYE01025288.1:7545-98399 GCA_013398995.1 Alaudala cheleensis | reverse complement strand
GACTATTTTATAAGAAGTACAGACCCTGAGTTCTGAGTTCTTGCCTTTATAAATGTCTGTAAGGAGGAAAAGAAGCTAGTGGGGAAGGGGAAAGTGTTTTAAAAGTTTCATTTTGATTCTTTGTGGGTTTTTTTCCCTCCTTGTTTCCTTTTAGTGTGTGTGAATAAACTATATCTTTTAAGTTTGAGCCTGCTTTACTTTTTCTCTTAATCCTATCTCACAGCAAAAAAACCCTAAAACTACCTCATTAATTGGTGCGTTGGCCGGGAAAGCAAGATTAGTAAACATTAAACTTAAAACGATCTCATGGGTGTAGGCCAGAACTGGTTATTATTTTTTTTTTTACCTTTTTTTTGTTAATTTTTCCCTCCACTTATATTTTGCAATAAAGGAAGTCAGGAACACCTGATTCTTTTCTGTTCTTTGCTGGGCTTTTTTAAATACCTGAGGTTTGATCATTTAATACAGTAATGAAAACCAGGTGTTATTTATTTGTGCATCTACTAAATTACCATAGTTGCAACATTTTAGTCTTTTGCTCTGAATTAACATCACAGGTGAAAACATCTCTAAGATGCACTCATCCACTTTTTCTGGCTGCACAATGAGATGAAATATAAAGATAATCACAGATCTATGAGGATTTTGCTGTGGATTTCATAATGCACCCCATTTCCAGGCTGCTTTTCTGTTTCCCTTGCAAAGCCTGATGAGACAAAAAGACAGCTAGGTTAGCTGCTATTTGCAAACGTTTTCTGTTGCATTTAGAGATAGTGAAAGCAATTTGCTGGCTTTTAAAAGAATGTTTTAAAAGTTGGTGAGTTTAAGGTTTACTTCTCAATTGCATGGAGGAGGAAATGGCTGCATGATGCACTGCCTCTGAATGAGCCTTTCTTGTAAGAAAACAAGCCAGGAACCTTTAAATATAAAACCCTGGCTAGATCATCATGCTACTTTAAATTACCATGCCTAACATTTTGGGAAGGAACACTGAGGATGTTTCAAGTCAAGTACAGGGTACATGCGGAGCCTGAATTCACAGAATCTTAGAATTCTGAAGTTACTTTTGCTGCAAAAGACCTTAAAAGTCATTGATTCCAACCCTAATTAAGGCTGGACTCAATGATCTGAGGGGCCTTTTCCAATCTAAATTATTCAAAGATTCTGTAATGATTAAGAGACGAGACCTCGCTTTGGTTTTCTTGTAACAGATTCCTTCTTTGCAAAAATTTCTGCTCAAGAAAATAAAATGTTTTGGTGTATGTTCTGTAAATGCACAGGCTGCACTGAGAGGAAAACTGCAGGTGAATCACAGGTTTCTCCTCTAATAGTAAAACCTACATGAGATGTCCCATATTCTGGTGTTATGCAGATAGACATTGGTTAACTAGAAGTTGCAATTTCACGCTTCCAAGATCCTTCCAAGATCACACACAACATGGTGTGATCATGGAGTTGACACTTTCTGTTGGGTTCCACTATTCACAACTGTGACATACAGTTTTGGGAGTCACCTATAAGCAGGATAAATGTTGCTTTTGTGTTGGTGCAAGTTACATGAGAGAGAGAAAGGCCAAGAGTTGCCTACTGCAAGGACAGACTCTTCTCTACACCTTTAGCATGTTCAGGGCATCTGTGAACATGGTCATGCATGCTGCCAGGTCAGATTGGGAAATGGTGGCTGACAAATCCATGAAGGAAAATACTCTTCTCTTTGTGAGGGATCTGAGGCCCTGGCACCGGGTGCCCAGAGAAGCTGTGGCTACCCCTGATAGCTGGAAGTGTCCAAGGCCAGGCTGGACACTGGGGCTTGGAGCAGCCTGGGATAGTGGAAGGTTTCCCTGCATGTGGCAGGGAGTGGGATGGGTTGATTTTTAAGGTCCCTTCCAGCCCAAACCTTTCCAGGATATCCAGTTTTAAATGCATTGTGCAAACATGCAATATCTAAATATCTCTTGATTGAAAAAGGGAATATCCATCCTCTAAAAAGATTCACACCAGGTGGGTGAACTGTGTGAGCTTTTTCACACAGTCATCTGAAAGGCCTGTGCTCCATTTGTGCTGTGTCAGAGTTTCAGCTGTGCTGGAGCCAGAGCTCTCCCTTCCACCACACAGGCTAAATCTTGGCTTACACACCCACTAGCAGGCAGGCAGACAGGCTCAATTGAAATGCTGGGACACAGCCTTGCCCCAGGCCCTGCAGTGTAGGCATCTCTGGCACTTAGGGTTCAGATTTTCAGGTTAGCTGAATTCCCTTCAGTGGGAGATGACTAAATGAGCAGAAGCTGTTTATTAGAGGAGACAATAATTGATTAAGTACTGTATCCTTCCTGCTAGAGTGCTGCAAGGAGCTCTTCTGTGTTCCACCAGAAGAGTTCATAAGAGAAACACACATCCTCACTCTTCTGGGAGGAAACAGAGCTGAATTCTCAGAGTTTAATCCAATGTTTGCCTTAAGATATCTTAAGAATATCCTTAAGATTTGGCATCCCATTTTCTCCGTCACAGAGTTCACAAAGCCTGTTTGTAAACATAGTATTTCTTCACTCTGAGGCCTGTTCTGGTCCCTCCCTGTGTCCCAAACTCTGGCTCACATTTGTAGGTTTTAACCTCTGAGTGTGACTGCGAAGGGAAAAAGGGAGAAAGGGCAAGGGTCCTCATGTCAGATCTCAAAGCCACCTTCAAGGGCTTTCTTTAACAAGTGCATTATTATGACCAACAATGCCTTCAGATCTTCCCCCACACTTGGCAAAAATTACTCTCCCTCCTTATTGTCATGCCAACAGTTTGTATCTGTCATGTTCTTTATACACCAACACCCACAAGCAACTGATTTGGGCTTTTGTGTAGCCACCTCAGTTTGCCAGAGTCACCTACTGAATGTTTATTTTTGTCTTTCCCCATCTTTGTCTTTGCTCCCTGTTATGCAGAGCTCTAAAGCATCTTTGTTGCAGTTACATTTTTGACAAGGAGGAACCCAGATCTTCATATTTTTCATGGGGGAATTGAGAATTACAGCATCATTTAAGTGAAACTGCCTTCACACCTCGTAAGAACTACTCAGGGATGTTAAAGATCTTTTTTTCTGCAATCTCAAATCTCAGGTCTGGGAGACATGAAAATGATTATCCTCAGCCCAAGATCCTTGATGTCTAAGAGCAAGTTCTTACTTTTTTTTTTTTTCCTTGCACTTATTCACACTTTTATTATTTGAATTACAGAGGTGTGAGGTTCATTTGCTTGTTTTACAGCTTTAGGAGTAAGAAAGAGCAAGCATCATGTGTGTGAGACACAGAGAAACTCAGACAGAGCTCCAGGGAAAAGGTCACTGGAGCAAATTATAGAGGAAGCTGCTCAAATGAGTGGGAGATAGTGACAGTTTTTGGTATGATGGAGACAGCAGGAAGCCAAGAAAGAGAGCATTACTTTATGTAAAGAAACAAGAATGACTCACATGCCCTTTGGAAATAACTTCTGAAAAGCAGAGAGGCTTTTTTTGGCCCATGGGTACAAACAAAAACCAAACTCAAAATCTCACAGACAGCCAGACAAGTTGTGCAGTTTCATTGAATCTGAGCACCATGATGCCAAACTTAACTGAGACATGGGGATGACATTTTTCAACCACTCAATATGCTTTTAGCTACCTGGGTTTGACAATCCAAGTGTGAATCAGGGATTACTGAGCATTATAAGGAAATCTACTTGAGCATGGCAACAGCGCTTGCAATTTCATAAATATTCCAGCTGAGCTTTCATGGTGAAGTGTCTTTTGGAAGTATGTGCATGGCCTGTGAATTGATTATCTCCCCCTAATGTTCTCCTTTAGGGCTTCTACACAGCTGCAGAGTGGAGATCAGTTGATCAGAAGCAAGTATTTTACAACAGATGAAAGCAGATGCCTGTCTGGGAGATCATGTGCATGTGGATGTTAAATAAAATAAAGCATTTACCTGTTTTATCACAGAAATGCATCCTTGCCCAAGAAGTAGGAAGATGTTGGCTTGCTGATTTGGCCAATTTTGAAAGAATTTTTAACAACTGCTTTGTCATTTAGTCCAGAGCATACTGATAGAATCAGCACAAGAGGCTGAGATGTCATTTTATTTTTCTCCCCTCATCCTTAACCTCTCTCTTCATACTAAGAGATATAATAATTTCAGAAGTGGACTTAATGTTATTTAGCTGCATAATGGTTTGTTTACAAGCTGCAAAACTGGGAGCAACAATAATTTGATAGTAGTGAAATCACTGGACTATCCTGGGTTTTGTAATTACTTGAAGCTGGTTATACTTCGACCAAGGTACTGATACTCTAAATTTTTAATGTATTGAAGTCTGAAGACCAGCACAAAATTCTAGAAATTCAGTCTGAAATGCTAGTGTTTTATACAAGAGGGGGCAGCCTGTGCACATTACAGGTCAAATTAAAGTATTTTCACGATTTCACCTCAATTTTTGACATTTTTGAAATGTTAATTCTTGCTGTAATTGTGCTTGCTAGAAGAACTTGAAAGATAACAAAGGCATATTTTTCATAAATCTCACAGATGGTGTGCAGTAGCCCATTATGTTTACTCTGGGCTTTTTATTTTTTTAATGTGTTTGGATCATCAAGGATTTTAAAGATCTGCAAGCATTTGTTTTGCAGGATTTTTATTTATTTATTTATTTAAAGAATCAGTGTTATGGAAGCAGGAAGGCTATTTTGAGAAGGATAAATTAGAATGCATGGTATGGAAGGAGACTGCTGAAGCCTAAGAATGCCCAAAATATTGAAAAATTATATCATCCTTAACTTGTTATTTTTCTCCGTTTTAAGTTAATGAGCTTTAATCTGGAGTTATGTGGTGCAGAACAGTTTTCAACAATGCACTATAATGAATAAAATGTTTTGCTCCACAAATTCTTTTTAAACATTGATGCATATAATATTGGTAGGCTAATTGCACATTTCAGGGAATTATTTTATTCTTCTGCCTCAAACACTTCAAAGACGACTTCGTCTCATGAGACAGGGGTTGAACAGGGTTATCCTTATGGGTCCCTTCCAGCCCTGGAAAGTCTAATGATTAATTCTATTCAACAGTGGGGTTAAGTGATCATATTTTCTCTTATATTCTACTTGTTTAGTGTTTTATCATGAGAGTCTGCAAGGTGTTTATGTATGTATCATATTTGCATTTCCACCTTTCTTTTCTCCATCTTCAAAACAGAATGGATTTTGCACCTTGACTGGATGATGCCAGTATCCTAATGTTTAATATTTCTAAAACCTGTGCTTTTAGGGAAATCACAGGCATAAAGGTTTTTCAATAACATAAAATCATAGAACCAAATAATCACAGAATGGTTTGGGTTGAACGGGACCTTAAAGCTCATCTTGTTCCACCCCTTGCCAGGGGCAGGGACCTTCCACTGTCCCAGGCTGCTTCAAGCCCCAGTGTCCAACCTGGCCTTGGACACTTCCCAGGGATCCAGGAGCAGCCACAGCTTCTCTGGGCAGCTGCACCAGGTTCTCACCACCTTCATTGTGAGGGTAAAGATGCTTCCTGTAGCATCCAAAGCATGATACTACAAAATTAACAGATTTGAGAGGCATCACATGTTATTGTACAGGAAATAGATAATTTGAATGTAAGCAGGAATACAATAACACATGCCAGCAATGCTTCAAAGAAACTCAAGCAAAAAAAAAAAAAATCAATATATTGAAAAAAAATAAGTAGAAATAAATAAAAAAACCAAAACTGCCCTAGTGGTTTCATGTCGTCATTAATAAAATTATTTTTGCTTTTTAAATACAGTTTCTAATAAAACATTAGTGACTAGCTATGGATAGAAAGTGTTATTGATGCAATCTGATGGACTGTAGATTTGAATTTTAGTCCACAGAATCACAGAATATTTGGGGTTGGAAGGAATCTCTGGAGCTCACCCAGCCCAAGCCCCTGCCCAGGCAGGGTCCCCTGGAGCAGTGACACAGGAACGTGTCCAGCTGGGCTTCGGATGTCTCCAGAGAGGGACACTCCAGGCCCTCCCTGGGCAGCTGTTCCAGGACTCTGCCCCTTCATGGAGAGAAGTTCTTCCTCCTGCTGGGGTGGAACTTGCTGTGATTTATTTGATGGCCATTGCTCCTCATCCTGGCACTGGCACCACTGAAAATTTGGTAATGATATCCTGCTTAGCTTTTGATTAGAAATTTGTTCTTGGTTAACAGATGGTCTGTAACGACAATGAGGTGCAATCAGAGGGGAAAAAGAGATTTCCCTTTAAATGTTTTTGGTTTTGTTCCTTTTTCTCTATCAATCTTAGGGATTAAAGCAAACCATGTAGTGTCTTGTAAGGGAGCTTGAGGAATGGTGGGGAAACTGGAAATTGTTTTCTGACCTGAAGACAAAAAGGATGGTGAGTCCTCTGTTGTATCTCAGTAAATGATCACCATTGTGGAAACACCCACAAAATTGGAGTTTGTGGAAAATACGAAAACTCATATTAGTTACAGAGCTTCTTCTCATATAATGTTTGTTTATTTTTTTAACTTACAAACTATACTTTTCAGGTCAAACTTCTGACATCTGCAGGGAAACAACATGACTAACACGGCAAGATGCTATTTATTTTAGACTTCAGTCTTACATTAATTTTTATGCCAGCAGACATTTTCAGTACTTGGCTTCACTGAAGTCACTTCAATTCAATACGTAATTTAGGAGAGATTTTGCTGTTTTATATATGTGTTTACTTATACCTTTATGCTTTCCTTTTATATTTATACCTAGGTTTTTCACTTCCAAAATACTTTTGCAAAATTTTATTCTGAAGGTGTTTATTTGAAATGGTCAATAAATAACCTATGAGTAAGTATGTGAAATTATTTCTCATCCCCGCAACAAAAATGCATAAATTAGAATCACATAACAGATTTCAGAAAAAGCTATATTGGAATGCAAAACAGTTTATTTTTGACAGGAGACACTTTTAGGCATCTAACACATTCATTTTTACTTGTCAGTAAAATAATTATTGGGGAAAAGAAGTTTTAAAGCATCTGCCTATTCTTTTCTTTTTGTGGGCCTTCAAGATTTGCTTAATTTATCCAGGGGGAGACTCTAGGTAGGCTCCTTATAGTAAGTAGAAGAGAATATGCATTATTCAATAGATTGACCTGTATACAAATGAACAGAGCATAAACATTGTAATCTGAAAGTGCTTTTGCTTATATCACTGTGAAACCACCAAAAATGTACCTCTGAAGTGCACAAAATAATATTGACTTTAATGATTGGTTCTGAGTTGTGTTTTGAGACAACAGAGTGTGATGGAATGAGCTGTGGTCGGAGAATTGCAAACCCTTTATTCCTACTCTTCATCCTGGCTTTCTGCCAGAGGGAAATTATAGCCCTTTTGAGTTAGGATTTCTTTTGCTTATTAAAACTGTAGACTATATTATTGCAAAGCATTCTTGAAAATGGTGGTTAACGAAATTATATGTTTAATTTACCTATGTGAATGTTTATAGCGTGTGTGTCTTCATACATGTGTCTGCTTAAAACCATGTAACAGATTCATCTTTCTGCAAAGAGATACAATTTCCTTGTAAAACAAATGGGATATTTCCACTGTGACTGTCCTCTGGTGTGTTTTTACAGATGTAAATTTACAGATTAAACATTTTTGTTTCCTCAATCAGTGCAGAACCATATGTTAATTAACTGTTTCCTTAAATAGTAGGATGAAAATAAGGATAAAAGATGACATATTGTTCCTATTTAATTAAATATGTGTCCCTCCCCAGAATTTTGCTGGGGTTGCATACTAAGAACTACTTTTTCCCCTCTTATTTCTTTAATTATTTTTGAATCTATGAACAGGAAATTATCTCATTGTCCTCATTTTTATAGCCGCTTGATAGCAGAATTATATATTTTTTTCTAAAGTAATTTTAGCCACCTTTCTTAATAGCTTGTATAGAATTTTCTCTAACAAAGAACATATTTTAAAAGATGGCAAACCCCCCTCTTTCTCCTCATAACATCTTGAAAAATACAGGTAATCATTTTATACAACATTGAGCAATCTAATATTTTGAAGGTCAGAGAAGGTAGATATAGATATATAGATATATATAAATATAGCACTTCAAATTCAGCAGAAAGTACATTTGGTGATACATCTCTCCCAGTCACTTTCATCTCAATAAATCCCAGCCTACTAAAAAGCCAGATAGGCATCTGCAGAGATTGCTTCCTCCCAGATGATAAGTAGAAATACAGAAATAAGGAAGTGTAAGAACCTAGAAATTTCAACCTACTTCCTTCGCAAAACAGTGAAACAGATTAGCTAGTTTAGTTTAGGGGGCAATTTTTTTCCCTTGGCAACTATCACCTCCATATTGCTTCTATTGAAATATTTGCTTATAAAAAATTCTTGCTTTAAGAAGTGCTCCCCAGAAGCTGGAGAAAGAACATTAGGAACAAGCTTACTTTTTTTGTTTTTGTTTTTGTGTGTTTTAGTTTTTCTTTTTTTCTTTTTTTTTTTTTTGTTCTTGTTTGTTGTTGTTTTTTGGGTGTTTTTGGGAGGGGACCTTTTTTGTTGTTTGTTTTCTTTTATTTTGTTCTGATTTGGTTTGGTTTTCTGGGCCTTTAAATCTCTGAGTGTTCATTTGCTCTGCTCAAATGGAAGTAGACATTAAACTTTCAGTTATTCCTTTAGTGACAGACTGTCAGGACATGTGTTTTTTATGATAGAAATGTAGCTCCATATTGAGAAATAAACATGGAGTAAAATGTCCCATAGGAAATGAAACTGAGGAGAGTGAGGAAAATTACTTTATCTTGGTCTTTTATAATATTCCTGGCAAACTGTCTTTCTTCTTTTCTGTTTTTATCTTTTTTTGTCTCTATCATAGAACCATGGAATGACTTGGGTTGTAAGAGACCTAAAAGACCCCTTTTCAAAATTTCAGTCTTCCATAACATAACACCGCAACTCATTTAAACAATTTTCTGGTAATTTCTTGCTTCAAGTACATCTTCCTTTGTACACACAAATATGCACATGCACTCCCAACCCAGCCATCCAAATTCCAGGAGAATTAAATGACAAAATCCAGACATATTGCAGTTCAGTATTTGCCCCAAATTGTATTTTTAAATTTGTGCTGGTTTACAACCCTTACTCTGATTTTTTTACTGCTGCATGAGGTCTCAGTCAGTCACAAAATCTGTTAAGCTTGGTATTTGATTCAACCTCCATGTTCACTTCAGCATACAGCAATTGAAATACTTTGATGCAGAAACACTGCTTCATCTCCTCTTTTATATGAAGCTTTTCCATAAAGATAAAAAAAACAGCTCAAGAGCATTGTTATTCCCATGACAACCCTGTTTAGAAGCCCATCTGCCCAATCCTGAAGTTTTCTGTGCCTGTTTTCTTTCCTCCTGGCAATATATGTACCATTACCTCTTATACTTAATTCATCGTCTTTAAAATGGCCATCAAATTTCTGGTTTGCTGTTATTGATGAAACATAATATGGAACAAGCCAACTTAAGTTCCAGATATATTGTTGCATACATTTCATGCCTTTCATGAGATTTTTATTTTAATTTTATAAAACCGAACTAAACATCTCTTTGTATAAGAAGCAAAATCTGTAGCCTTGTTGCTCAGGGACATTAAATAATAAGTTTCTTATATAAGACAGAAAAAGATTCAAAATTTAAAATGCCTCCAGAAACTTCTGTTCTGCTTGCAGACTTGTCCCCCTCGTGGCTGTTCTTTAATAAAAAATAATAAATTTTGTAGGCACTTTTTCCTCCATCAAGAATCCTCAATGGAAAAAGAAACAAATATCAACATAATACTTCCTGCTGCCCTTTGCTGAGGTGAGTACTCTCCACCTGGGGGAAAGTTCTCACAGATTTTTAGCATACGCTGAAATAAACTATTTTTCTCCCCGAAGCTCAGAGCTACCAACTTGTTCATGTCTGAATGCCTGGAAAATAAAGCTTAAAGTACATGCTGGACATTGCAGCTGCTCCTGTTTAACTCTACAGCTGAAGGAAGCTCAGTGTAGTAGCTTTTGCAGTTTCTCTCACAGAGTTAAATGTTCCCAGTTTTCATCGCGACCAAGGATGCCAGGCATGATAATTGAATTCTATTCCAGCTTTTGGTACTCCTAAAGGCTTTGCATCAGTGAGGTGTTGGCTATGCCATCAGTAACAAGAGTGGGAAAAAAACCAGCTCATGCGCTGCGTATTTGTCATCCAACAGAAGAAACCTCTGAATTTCAAACGCACAGCTTCGTTGTTTTTTAACACGTTCTGTGCAATTACTGTTTGCACTTAACTGCAAATGCATCTTTTAAAGATGATTTTTAAAAAGTTATGTATTTTCTAGAAGCCTGAAGGAACAGCAATTATATAACAGAAAAAGAACTAATTAATTCCTATTGCAGAGTTCCATTGTGACTTATTAGCAATCTTGCTGATGGATCAATTTGAAGAACTTCAGTTTTATTTCACACTGGAATACAAATTTCAGGTGCTTCCTCAAAAAGTAATTTCATTCAGAAAGTCCAACTTGTTAAAGAAATTCCATGTGCTGTTCCATCTTGCCTGGAGTTCAAAACATGCAACTGGAGTTCAAAAGAACACATGGGAAAGAGGTAGAGATCTTGTAGAGATTAAGGTTCCACCTCGTGGAGAGTTGTTTTAAGTCTTTGAGAAATTTTGGGGGGAGACTGGGGGTAACCTTTACAAATTCAAAGTAATGAAACTTTTGGAGGCTCCTGCCAGATGAATTTTTCATCTCCATTCCCATACCATTACCATACATTACTTTAGTTTGAAAAATAAATCAAAATCAGGATCTGTGTTTTATGCTGACTTTCTACCTTTCTCAGCCCAGAGGCTTATGTTCTATTCTTGTGGAAATCAGATCAAAAATATGGGAAAATGAGTGTCAAGGATATTTTTGAATACATGAAATACAGTGTTGTCGTGGGGACCCAGAACCTGAGCAGGTCCCAAAGCTCTGACACAGCTACTGAACTACTACAGAAAACCCACTGTCTTTCCCCATCTCTTTCGGTCTACTCCTCCCCTGCCCTCAACCATCCCATTTTCATGTTTCTTTTAAATAGAATTTGTAACTCTGGCACATGGGTTAGGCAATTATTTTGTCCATTTTTAATTTTATTCATGAAAACTGTGTGAAGAGAAAGACAAATTATAACTGTTTGAAAGCCTTGTGATTTCAACAGTGAAAGGTCAACCATTAAAAAAGAAAATTACATTATTTCTATGAAAACACTGACATATTAAGTTCTCCTGATTTATTTTTTCAGGTGGTCTTGTGTGATTTTGATACAGTTGAGAGAGGTAGAACTGGAGGAAGCAAGAAAATATTACTAAAAATAAATTTAACTGTCCAAAGTGCAAATATATCCAAGTCATAAATTTTACAGTGTTGTACGTGTGTGTATGAGACACCACCAGGCATTGCTATACNATTTTTACTGTTTTAAACTTGAAACTTCTATAACAAAGTCCGCCAGTTGTCAATGGTTCCCATGTTTTCCTCCATCAGTGAAGGAGATGGAAGGAAGCAGCTCTGGGGTGATTTGGGATCTGTTTTGTAAGGCAGCATCTAAGCATTTATTCCACCGGAAATTGCGGAACAAGGCAATCTCATGGAAATTTGGGGGTGCTCAAAATAACCCTAATATGGGCAGCAGCCAGAACACTTTTGTAACCAAAAGTTGTGGGTTTGGTTCCTCACAAACAGCAGCTGTGGGAGCTTAAAGATTGAAATTTTGAACATATTCAGCAAAGGTCACATGTGAAGGTACAAATTCAAACTGCGAGACACTGATTTTAATTTATTTTTTTTTTATAAATTTCAGCTTACATGTCTGGAATGATGCCTCTTCCATGGCCTACATATATATACAAAACAGCAAACTGATTAGTTTGGTGCAGAAGAGTAAGAGAAGTATAAAAAAGTGAAAAAAAATTTTTTCTGGAGCTAGAAAACTTGCCACTCTTTAATTTGTATGTCACACAAGAGGGAAGCAATTTATTCTTCTTTTCAGAGACAATGAAATTTTTGCAGAGTATTGGTAACATTAGTCGTGAGCAATATAAGGAGCAATAGAATTTAAGAAAAAAAAAATAAACAGTATAGCAGTAACTAAAAAGAAATGTTCCTTCTGCTTTCTGCCCTAGCTTTCTGTACAGGAAATTTCTGGTATTTTAAAAACAGGGCTGAGGCAAATTCTGTTTGATTGAAGTTCCTGATACACAAAGTATCTGACTGTAAAAGGCTTTAAAAAACCATTTTCCTAGGTAGGCAACTGATAGAAGAAGGTGATGGATTGCATGAAAGAATTAAGTGTAGAAAAGGGATGAAAGAGAGGATAAGGTGAAGGGAAAGAAGAAGCCAAGGAGGAAAAGTTAACTAACAAATGCCTTAATATGCATGAGGAAAGGTGAAAATATGGGAGAATGTAGAGGAAATTCAAAGAAGGACCTCAAAACATAGGCATGTAGTCAGGGTGGCACTTTAGGGGAGTCAGAAGACACCTGCCCCTGCCCCATCAGAAAGAATCCACACAATGGCAACTAAGATAAATTTTACTGAGTTATCTTCAACTGCCATAAAAAATTATCAACTTTGCCAGCTTCTTGTCTATTTGTTCTTACCAGTAAACAATCAAAAATCCTGCTCCCTTTTTTTGGAATATGGGACTACATCCTGAAGTATTTTCAGAGCTTGCTTCAAGATACTCACCCCAAGGCATCTTCCCATCACATCTGAGAAGTTCTCTCTTATTGTTTTGCATGGTCATAGTGCTCAGATCACTCTACTCTGCTCTCTGAAAAAAAAGGATATGTCTTTCCTTCTTACTGTTTACATTAAAAAAGCACAAACAAGAATACAAGATATTTATATAATTTTGAGGACAGGTTTTGATGAAGGAACTCATAATTAGTTTAATCTCTAATGTTAACAACTATTGAGTATGAAAGATATTAGCGAAAGGAACTGAATTCCTTAAGAGGTTTTCCTAGCAGGGAGTTCACACCATTAGACTGAATTCATCCTATGGATGTGTGAAATACATTTCTTTTTCCTGCTAGTTGGATAATAAGACAATAAAGCATTCTGATGTGTTAATGTGTCAGATTGGAATGTGTTGAACTGGGTGATGAAGATGACTTAAAAAGAGATTTTCCAATAGTGGAGTTGCACTGCCTAAAACCAGTGGTTTGAAAATACAGTAAAGGTAATGGACCAGTAATGATGATGGAATGATATAACTGAACTGATTGAATAGGGTTTTGTGAGGGATGGTAATATACAGTATAAATTATACGGATTATATTGTTCGAGTTCTCAAATGATACTTTAATTTTTAAGAGAGGTCCTCATGTGTTTTTTAAAGATTTTCCTGTTTTCCATCTTTTTTTGTAAAAAATCAGGGTAGTACTCACAGCAAACTAGCAATGCATCCCTTTGACTAATACAGAATTAATGCTAGTCACAAAATACTATTAGCTATGAGTACTGATTGCCATTGATATATTTAAACCTGTTTTCCAATTACTTCCTTCAATTAGTCTAAATAACATAAGCCAGACTGCATGAACATAATCTCCGTTCAATCTGGCTATCACTTGGTCACTGAAATANAAATAATGAAAAAATTAATAAAAAAGCAGGTTTTTTCTTCAAACTGTTTTCTATGCAAACTCAAATCAGAGAAATGAAATGTTACACTTAGGGTGGTATGCCAACAGAAAAAAAAAATCAAAAACTTTAAAATTTATTTTCTACTGTGTTTACCAACTTCTTTCCCCCTGCAATAAAGCTGTATTTTCTAGAGAAAAAATAAAGAGCCTTATGTACTCTTTTCTTCAACAGTTTTAGGAGATTTGAAGCAGAACTGTCCTGCTGAAGAAATTAAATCTGGCTCCAGGAAAGCAGCGTGAGAGTACAGGGACGGCTATGGTGAGCCAAGAATTGTAGTTTCTACAGGAACAAGAGCAGTCAACCAACCAAACAGGTGGGGCCTGCAGATAGGGAACAAAGCTGTCCTTGAGCCATGGATATCACCTCACCAGTTGGGTGTGAGACTCCCAGTTTTGCAGGAAATTCTATTTGCTTGATTCTTTTGCCATCGTTTCTATCATGTTTTACCAAACACATGCTGATAACTAGAAAAACAAAAGAGTACCAATATCTGAAAAAGAAGCTCACTCAGAAGTGAGAGAACGACTAAGTCCAGAAAGCTCTATGTGGTGTTTAAAGCCTCTCATGTGGGTGGAAAAAACCTCAAGAACATGGTGGTCCAGAGACAGAAATTTCAAACATGAGGCAGGACTTTAAATGTAATCTCCTTTGAGAAGGGGGTAGAAGTCAAGAGTGTTCATAGTATAACATGTAGGAAATGAGTTCTGAAGACAAACAGTAGGATCTGGAATCACAGAATCATGGAAAGGTTTCTGTTGGAAGGGACCTTAAAGCTCATCTAGTCCCACCCCCTGCCATGGGCAGGGATACCTCCCACTGTCCCAGGGCGCTCCAAGCCCCAGTGTCCAACCTGGCCTTGGACACTGCCAGGGATCCAGGATCAGCCACAGCTTCTCTGGGCACCCTGTGCCAGGGCCTCCCCACCCTCCCAGGGAACAATTCCTTCCCAATGTCCCATCCATCTTTCCTGCAGCTCCTCCAGGCACTACAGGGCCACAGTGAGGTCAGCCCAAGGCTTCTCCTGTCCAGGCTGAGCAATCCCAGCTCTGCCAGCCTTTCCTGCCAGCAGAGCTACTCCATCCCTCTGCTCATCCTGGAGCCTCCTCTGGCTTGGCTACAACAGCTCCAGCTTCTCCCTAAAGGCAAAGAAGACCTTTAGATATTTCTAAGCAACAGTGGAAAAGTTGTTTGCATTGGGAGTGCTGGTGGTGAAGTGAAGATGATTTCCTCTAAGTGGAATATCTGTATTCTAAGTGGAATGCTGTAATATGTACAGCAAATTTAGCAATAACCACTTACACTTCGAGCCCTGAATTTGAGACCTCTGCATCCCAAAGGCTGCACTCCCTTGACACCCATTGGGATTGTGCTTCATTTTATCATATCAAAGGAGGGAGGAAAATCTCAACAATCAACATGTACCCCAATAAAAAATGACACATTGCTATTTCAGTAAAATAAGTGTAAACTGATGCTCTTTTATAAAAAACATGAAACATGTACCCCTTTTGAATGCAGAAATGAGACTTCTCATGCTTTAGAACTGCATGAGCAACCAAGAGAAATCCATGGTGAGTTTCTAAGCCCAACTTTGCCAAAAGCCTTGAAAATATTTTCATTGCTGGGTGGATTAGGACTTGAAGAGTGCAATAAGTGAGACTGCAGATTTGAAAGTGAATCACCCATGGATAATCATAAACAAATGGGATATTGGCTTCATAAAACAAGAAATAATCTAAATTTTCTGATGAAAAAGAGCAGATGAGGATAAACAATAGCAGAAATATAAATCCCACAGTGTATTTTGCACTGAATATCTCAAGGTCGTTAGAATTTTTATCAAGAATTAAAAAAAAAATCTACTTATTTATGACACAAAATAAATATTAAGACAGCCTTAACTATCAGATGTTTCCTTGGGCATTTGTTGACTCTTTGGCATACCCAGGCATTTTGAAAGAAAAGCCAGTAAAACTAAACTACAAAATCTGATAACATTTAAAAGTGAAGTAAAAGGAAAATTATTAAAGGACACAGATATTAAACCATAAAGGTCTCATGTTAAATGCCAATATTGAGGGATCACTGAAAGTGTATGTTTAGAAATTGAATGCTATATTAACAATCTGAAGTAATTAGATGAAGGCTGCAAAACTACAAACTTGTGGGGTAATCTGAACATATTGAAATAAACTCCTACCCACTCAACAAGGAAAGTACCACTATTAAAACAGCAAACATATTCATAATGGCAGTTATAAGTGCAGAAATGGAGACTAGAATGTTAATAATATAGCTAGTAAAAGACAGACATGTTTATTCAAGCACTGATAATGCAGTTTATGATATACTTAATCTATTGAGCGCAAAGTGTGAAATGCTGTGGGAGAGCTAATAGTATGAAACATGATTAATCAACACACAGCAAGAAAAGCATCTGCTGTGTAAAAAAGTGTCCACTAAAACATTATATAAAGTGCGGTAAAAATAAAAATAAACAGAGCTGGTAGTCAGATTGCTAGTGTATGGGAAGTTGAATAAAGATGGAGGAAAATAAGGTTAATGAACAAAGATCAAAGCAAAATTACATATTTATTGATGAAAATAATCTTAGCAATAAGCCCAAAACCACAGTGACAATGAAAACTGATATTTGGTATAACTGACAGTTTAACACTACTTTTCTATTGCTAGGATGTAATCCATGCACCCTACCAGAGAAAATCAATTACTACGAAACCATGTATTTGTGGCTTAGGAAAGGTGCTGCTTAAAAGAAAAATTGAGTAATCTGAATCCCTCTTACTTTATCATCTGTGCATGGCACAGTAGAAAGATTCCACTGCACAAGTAATCATATATATAATCCCATTACATCAGCTGTGACTACACGTGAGTTACATGTATACCATGGCCCATTTGAAAATGTATCTACTCTTTGAAATATGTGACAGAAACTCTGGCAGGAATTGGGGAGCATGTTTCACATGTTCTGAGGGAAGCAAGCAAATAAACACACAAACACTTGCTTTTTACTCATCCTGTTTTTAGTGAAAGAATGTCTGTATGTAAATATATTCAAGCAACTGACAATATATTTTAAATTTTATTTAACTGAAATCACAGCTTCTTTAAATTTTTATTTGTGTTTTTTGTTTAACCACACCTCTTTTTTTTTAACTTTTTTTTTTTTTAACAAGTTTTTTAATGACAGAGTAGTCCCTCTACTTTCAGCAGGAGGGGATTACAGAGTGTGCTTCCAAATGTGGAAGCTCAAGATCTGACTTGGACAGAGAACGGTGCACGCGAGTTCTCCTCTGGAAATGTCAGGTCTCCCATTGGCACAACAATAATTGCTGCAATCCAGGGAATTAATCAGTGCAGAGTTCATCAGTGTGCAATTATGAACCTGCTGTATGCCATATTATTTAGTGAGAAATAACTTTAAAAGTGAGATTAGAGACCTTTTTTGGGGGCTTTCCTGGCAAGACCTGCAAGCCCTCAAACCTGAACAACTCAGCTCAGACTTGGAAAGGCTGCTGAGCGATGTGGTACCTAAAGCCTGGTTAAAACACCTGAATTCAGTTTCTTGCTGGCTGTGGAATGAAACAAACAACTTTTCCAAATTGAGCTAAAGAAATTAAAATGTTCATGTCAACCTACCCACCCACCAGGGAAAATGATGCCATTGATCACACCCTGGTGGTCATTTTGAGATTGGGAATCACTAAAGGGGGAAAGGAGGAGAAAGGTGAATTTAATCAGATATGGTCAGGTGGATCTCATTTGACACAAGAAAATAAGAGCAGTTCTGTAAATCGTGGGGGGGAAAGAGTTTTGAGAAGAAAGAAGCTGGCTGCAAACTTCAAGAACTTCCCAAAAAGCTAAAGAGAGAGCAGCAGAACAGCTTTGTTTTGTGCTCAGAAAACAACAGGGATGGAAGATGCCACTGATTTTGATTTAAAGGAGCTGAAAAGTGTAAGTCAGCAGGGTTAGGTTCACTTACACTCACCTGTAACACTGCAGATGCAGAGGCAGTAAGTTTATGTCAAGTAATTAATGACACAAAGATAGAGCTTCTGCAGGTGAGATTCATGTTTGGATAACTAAATTTAGGATGACCCAATGGTGTAATCTACACATCAGTGCACAGAAAAGGACAAGGACACAGCTCAGCTGCTGCCACACATTTGTGTTTTCTGACTCATTGAGATGGAGACAGTTTTGATCTGTCACAGCCAGCCCTCTCCCAAGAAATTCCTGGGCACAGGAGAGTGCCATTAAATGGGCTCAGGTACATTTTGGGAGGAAATAAATTTTAATGTCATGAATGAAACCTGTGCAACTTTTCCATTCTGGACAGAGAAGAAAGATTTGATCTATTTTATTGGGACAGGTAGTGCCAGTAAGTCCTACTAAGAGAGAATTAATGTTCTCTAAGAGCTGGGTATAATGAACCCAGCTTTCCTAAGGACAGAGCTACTGCTGGTGATTGATTTTCTCGTCTAAGCAGTTGCAAAGAGCTGTTAAAGTTGTCTTGAGCTGCGCAATTATGAATTCTCCTTTTCTCTCATTTCCAGTGGTGCATGAGCTCGGCTTGCTTCGCATCCAAGGTATTTGCAGCTCATCTCCTCTCATCTCCTTCGTATTTCTGTAAATAATAAAAAACATAATGACATGTAAGACCTCTATTATCTGTGAAATTGGGAAGAATCAAAAGTTATTATTGTAGGAGAGATGCTGATAAACAGACAGCGATTATTATTTATGAAGAAACCAACCCAAATAGGAAAAGCTGAAATAAGAAAATAGGGGAGAATCTGGTATATATTGTTCCTTTGGCAGTATAATAACAATATAATCTCTGCTTGTCACCTCTCTGAAATCCACGTTGCTAAACTCAGTTCACAATAGCTAGTGTGTGTTTGCAAGTTATTATAGTTTCCAAATACCTCCTATCTCAACTTAAGATCCTTAAGTCATTTCAACAGTAATATAGTCTTAAATATTTCTGAAAAACAGCTGCAAGAGTAATTTGAAAACAGCAGTGAAGATAAGCACTACTGTTAAATACATTTGCATGTATTTCTTCAAATGGTAACTAACCATACTTTATATAAGGATATTTTAAGTTCCTTTCTGGCTACTTTTCAATCAGTTTTGCCAGTTAGTCTGGAACAGTCAAGGATTTGACTTCAGTGGATTTATATATTTTTTTACATATACATACACACACACACACACACATATATATAAATATGAGAATTGCCCTTCTGGTTTTGCAGAAAGGACAAAAAGACTGAAGGTATATATTTTTTCCTAATGTTTTTCATGAGCTCTCTAACAAGTTGCTTTTATTTTAAGCATTCCTAGACAAGACTTTTAGAATTACATATAATATATTCTTTGCCCAGAAAAAAAATATTTTTTGATTTCTGTTTATTAAATTCTTACGGGCCATATTACTTAAAGTATTTCATATTAAGACTCAATGAGTATGAAGTTAGGGCAGAAAATAACATTTTTGTGAACTGACAAATTTTATTTGTTCACACAAGCGCACCAATGGCATGAAAAGATGTGGATCTTCAAAAACACTTCATCTTACAGATCTTTTCTTTCAGGTGCTCTTTCAGGACTTTGGTCTTAAAAGTCCTGTCCCTGAGACAGGAATTTCAATTCAGTACCAAGGCATGTTCTATGGATGTGCCCTCAGTTGGTGACATCCCTTGGGCAAACATAACTTGAAGGTGACAAAAAAATGAAATGGAAGAGCTGGCATGGCAGGCTGGGTTCATCACTGGGCAAAGTGTATTTGGAATACAACACAGTTCTTTTTTAATCTCCACTTCAATGCTTTCACATCAACAGCTTCAGAAAAGGGTTACTATTTGCTCAAGTGTGTTGTCATAATATTAAAAGAATGATGGGACAGAAATATGTTGTAACTTAAAGCACAGGGAATAGTCTAATGTTCTACTAATCATTATTATTGCTATTTTTTATCATTTACAGAAATTGTAGCTCTTCCTTCAATGTATGAATAATCACACCTTCTCCCAGAAGTGCTGCAAAAGGCCAGTTTTGGTGTAAAATGTGCCTTTACTTTTCCATAAGGCTGAAAAATTCTACAGGAAGAACAATTAAAGTGAGCAGACTTCATTAAATAGAGAGGCTGACACTGCAGTCAAATGGCTGCATTTTGTGGCAAGTTGTGCCTTAATTTTTTCCTCCTTCTCACGCTTGTTGCAGACATAAAGGGAGATCTTCTTAATTGTTCTGGCAGTTTCTATCTGAGAGACTCATTAAACCTCTTTTTTACATCTAAGAAAAAATGGATTAGGCTTACCTCTATCAGAGTGAATCAGAATTTAATAGATGTTCTTCTTCCTGCCTTTTTTTTTTTCTTTCCCTTTTTTGTATCAGCTGTGATCTTTCCAGGACCTCTATGCTTGTTTCTCATTCCAGGAGTGTAGGGGACTTTGCATGAAGACTGCAGCTCTTTAAACTTGTGTAGGTCAAGACCTTTAGGATTAATAAGGGGATTTAAGGTCAACACTCTTACTGTGATTAAATCTTCCATTTCATTGTACTACGTGAATGAAACATCATGACAGACAAGCTGTAAACTTCCCTCTGTATTTGATATTCTGTGTTTTGTGGAGCTGGTTCTGAGATAAAACTGAACTATGACCAGAGTTGCCAAGCTGTGTGCAGAGATGTGAGGAGAATTCTTGTGTTTTCTAACCCTGAGCAAGAATTAATTATTCTCAAAGCTCTTGATGTGAACTTTCAAGGAGTGGATGACATCAAATAGAATATTATTTACATAAAATGTGAAATTTTAGCAACGTGATCTGTACAAGAAAGCAGGTGTCTGAATCCACAACATCAGGCTCAGTTTTCATGTGCATGAAATACCTGAAGTCAGCAGTAAATGTGCTAAATACTCAGTATAGGAAAAAAATTCTAACACATAGTGGAAGGAAATCTTCCAATTCTTTATAAATGTTATATTAAAATATAATATTTTCATCATCATACTCATCAAAACTGGGTAACACATAGATCATTCATAAAACTGGAGTTAGGTGTAAGAAAATACTTAGCTTTCAGTGGCAAAAATTGAATGGAAAATGTAAATGAAGAACATGTTCAATCTAGTTAATGAATGAACAGGAATGAATTCCTGTCAATGTAAGAAAAGTAACTAACCACTTTGTGAAAGAATCCTGTTAAAATACAGTGTTGTCATAGGTCAATACATATTTAAAACTGTTATGTAGACACACAAGATTCAAAATCAATCTCATTCCTGTAGTTTCACATCTTTTAAAAAGTAGGAATTTATTAAATTTGAAACTTTCATCTTTAAAGTTTTAATTTTTTTACATTTTAATTTTTTAAACATAGCTCAAAGTGAAAGCACCCTCTAAAACAAATATCTGATAAATTTATCATTTAATGACAAAAAAAACCCAGGAAATTTAAAATACATCATTATTTTGCAAAGAAAAACTGTAGGAAAAAATGTAGACACTTATACATATTTTGATAATCTTTTGCCAAAGTTGATATATATAGTATATCTGTTATAATATATATATAGTATATACTATTTGATAAATAGTACACCCATCAAAACCTTTGCTTTTTACAAGTTTTATTCTGAAGGACTGAACTTTTGAAACCCACATCTTTCTGTGTGTCCATTTGGCAATTCCTTTAGACATTTGGACATAAAATAACTGAGGATGTTATGGTGGGAAAGCCTGCAGCACATGTAATCTGCTGGTGGCTGGGATTGGTGCTCTCCAACTCTTGAAAATAAATCCAGTAATTGATCAAATCAGTTTTAAGAAGTCTCAGCTGTTCAGAATCTACTTTGTTTTGCTCTCATCTTCAGGGGCAATAATTATATCAGTGATTGCAATAGTGCAAAGTACTGCAAACTGATTATACATTTAGTGAAAAAATGGCTATAAATTCCAATCTTTTATGTTACTCTTAATTTGAAAAAAAAAAAACAACAGCATTTTTACTACTCATAATGACATCTTACAATATTAGCAGTTTAATTTTATGCTAACAAAATGAAATCTATTAATCTCTTCACAGGTTCATTCTACTCCAGAAATGTTTTGTTACAGTGTTCTTTCCCTTTCTCTTCAAAAGTTCTACAATTATTTGCCATGTAAAATTAAATCTCTTATCCCAGAAAAAAAATTCTTTAAAGATTTTACAGTCTATTACATTTCTTCTAAAAAGAGAAAACAGTCTTTGTTTCTTTCCTTGAAATTGAATATTATTTTACTGAGGAAATGATTTGTTGTTATTTATTAAAAAGTTGAAACTTGGATCAAAACCAGAAAAATCTGATTTGGCTTCAGAACTCTTAATTCTAGTTTTGGCAACACATAAAATGTGGAGGAATGGGGAAAAAAACCCCCCAAAAACAACAGAATAAGAAGTAATTTCTTCTTGTGTCTTGATCATAGTAAGTATAGTTCCCTACCACAGAGAGTTCTTTGAAGTATTCTATACCTTAGACTGGGGATTTATCTGTGTTCTGAAGCTCATTTTTATCATGTTAACCTAATTTAAAATTAAATATTCTCAGATTTGCAATTTCTTTTTTTTTCAGAATTAATGGTAAATACAGTGTAGTTTCCTCTGGCTTTACAGGTTTGGGTTTTTTTCAGCCATATAACAGTTTATGAGCACTGTAGTTAATATGTTTGATTTTTATTTTGGTGAAAGTATTCTAGAACCAAACTGTACTTTTAAGTCTTTCTATTAGAAGTACAGCTCGGCAACACCAACAAAATAAAAAGTTGACTTTTTTTTTTTTTTGCCAAACCACTGCGATAAACCTCTGAAATAGAAGATTATTTTGGGAGCTAAGTAAAAACTCTCCCTCTGTAACAGGGCACTGGGTTTGCCCAGCTACTTTTGCATGACATTTAGTTGATTTACCTTGTTGTCTTAGCAAATTGTTTTGCTGAAGTTCGTGTTAATAATCTGGGTGAGTTTATTGAATATTTATTCCTCTAAGGCATAATAATGAAAGTTGTGATGAAGGATCTTTTAACATCAAGGTGCTGTGGGGGAACTGTCAATATTGTGATTACAGAAGCTTACTCTAATTGTAACAAGAAATCAATTATTTCCATTTTTTTTTTTTACCCTTTCTGATAAAGGGTTTTACCATGGTTCTGATGTAAGAAATGAACTTTACCTAAATACATGCAATTTCTTCCCTGTATGTCCCAAATCCCTAAGAAGTTATTGATCTGAAAACTGACATTGAAGTAAACTTAACAGTGCAATGAAAACTAAATACACTTTCAGTAATTGAGAAGTTCTTCAGCTGAAACATTCTATTGTGGTTCATAGATCTTACAACTGCAAGACATCAAAATTAACTCTTGTATAAAACCAGGCTTTTGTATTTTCCCAAACTGAAATAAAGTATTAGCTTTAGAAAGAAAAGATAAATTTAATGTGTGTTCCAAAATATTCAACAACCCAGAATGCTCCACAGTTTAGGTGTTCTTTTAAAATGGTATGTTTTATATAAATTCAATATATAAATTCAAATTTTATTTTATGTCATGTATCTTCAACTTCTTGTCATCTGGTATTTTTGTACTTAGAAGTGCATCATGGTCTTGTTTTTCCCAAATATTTTAATGAAAAAATGGTTTTAAAAAGTACTACCCAGTTGTTTTGAACCCTTTGAAATTCAGTGGAACTCATTGGAGGTAATTAATCACTTGAGGTTAAATGTCGAGATCTACACCAGACAAATTTTTATGTAAATTTTAGGTGATCAAGAGAGAGTTTTAAAAAAATATTCTAGGACTTGGGCAAAGTATAAATTTTGACATTTCTATATAATTTGTCTTTCACACATCATTATATAATCACAAAAAAATTAATTGCAAATCTGCAACTAATTTGCCAAAATCTTTTCACCAAACACTTGGTTTGACATTTGCACAAAAAATGTTGTTTATTAATTGTGTCAAAAATCAGAAGTCCAGTTTAAAAATAGTGTCCCATCTTTCCCCCTGTGCTGATAATGAGTCATGTCTGTCACACACATCAAATCAATTAATTTCTGAATTGTCTATCTAGTTCTCCCTTGCAATTTCAGGAGGACTTTTTCAGCATTATTTTCACCTGCTTGAAAGAAGAGGCAACAACATTCTTGTTTTCAACATATCTTTACAGCAGAATATGATGAAAGGAAAAAAAAAAGAAAGTAATATTGAGGCTACCTCCACCACTCCAGACTTTATTTTTTAATAGCAGCTAAGCAGAGTGATTCAGATGGGGATATTTTCTAAAAAAGCCATTATAAGCCTCTTCTCTTTCAGGTCTTCTTGCATAAAAAACAAAATAAGCTGAAAACAAGGTGACAGTATTTAACACCACTTCCGACTGAGTAGAATAAGATTAAATCTGCTGAGAAACCAAAAGAGAGAGGTCTGTAAAAATATTCTGTAGTACAGAACAAAACCTGTTATGTCATCACAATGACAGGTCCCCTACCTCAGGAAAACATCAGTTTCATTACAGGGAGGAGTTGAAATAATTTATGGCTGGGTTTGAACCAGCAATTACGTGCAAGACAGATCATTTTTTTCATCTGGACTTGGAAAAAACGCAAATAATATCCAAGCACAGACAGTACCTCACGCCTCACATTTTATTTCAATTAATTGCTCAGGAGAAGAAAGGAATCGAGGAGGAAAATTAAACTAAATTTACACTTCAGGATCACTGCCTAGTGTGGTATCGGCTTCCAGAGAATAAATGTCTCGGAAAAACAAACTGTAACAAATATGATTTTGATCTGTGTCAAAACTCTAGGTAATTTACTGTATGACGTTCAAATATTCTCCATAATCAGTAAAGAGAGTGATGACATAAAGAAGGCCAGGAAAATCTGTGAAAATCTGTTTTTTTAAAAGTTAGTGTCCTAAATATTTTTGACTGAAGAAGGCTATTCCTAAGCAAAATGTTCAGTTGCCTTACAATTTGAGAGACTGAGACCCAGCAGATAAATATATAAATAAATAAATTTTTATTATTTTGAAAATAGCTGTGTGCTATTTTGGTTCAGACAGGAGTTTCCATTTCTTTAATCACATACTGACAGAAACATAACTCTAATGGTAACAGCTTTTCATAATCTTTACTTTGTGAAACTTTGTGTTCTGGTGTTTGAAAAGACTTTGGTGCCTATTTCTAAGAGCATCACAAACAAAAACCCCATAAAACAAACAAAAAATTACAAATGCCAAGCCAACAAACAAACAAACAAAAAAACCCCCAAACAACCCCCCCAAAAAAATCAGCAAATCAACCAAAAAAAAATAGTTCTTGATAAAATGGGTATTTTTTCATTCCAAGGAATAGTGTTTGTTTTTAGTTGTTAAACTTATTAAATGAAAGATTAAGAGTGATTTGAGTGATTTGGGTAAATCATAGGTCTATTGGTACCTACTAAAATATTGTTGACTTTGTTTGGGTAATTTCTCTGCGTGGGTGTCAGGACATTATAAGCCATCACTAAAAGAAAACAGTCCATTAGACAAGAAGGTAATTTCTGCAGACAGGAGAAGGAAACAATCTTGGAAGAATTTAATTCAATGTGGGGACTTTTGTTATGTTGCTTTGGTTTTTGGTTTTTTTTTTTTCAATAATTAGGAAAATAAAGAAGACAAACTAATGTTTCCACCCCAAAATTGTGTAGTGAATGTTGTTGCATCCCATCACGTCATAAACCACAGAAGTTTAACAAAAGTTTTGTGTCATTTTTGTTTCAGAGTTGGCTTTATCTTTTGTCCTAGGAACTGTTTGATAATTTCCTGGCAAAGAGTGGGCACAATGCTTAATTATTTTAAAACTTTCATATAAATTAATACAGATTTATTACCTGTTCCTTTTTAAGGGCCACGTGGACTGTATCTGATTAAGTTGTCATCTATATAATTCTTACAGACAGCCCTAAATATGCATCTAAATTTACATCAAATCTTTATGAGCATTACTCTATTATTCTGCTACCATACTGATAGAGTTATTGCAGCTTAACCTTGGCCTACATTACTAGCTGAAGATTTTGTTTCAATAAATAACTCAAATGATTCTGCCACAGCCATACCACTATTCTTGTAAGTTCATTATTAATTATGATCAAAAGCTTACATATTATTACTGTAACTGGTCCATATTATACTGTTGGAAAATAAGCATTTTTGAAAAGGTTGCTTTCTTAAGATCTAACTTTATTGATTACTTACTTTTTTCCTCTGAAATATAAAGGCAAATCTTTAGAAAGAAAATTAGGGTGCTGTGTCCATAAAAGGAACTGGTTTCTTCCTGAACGTCAGAAAATGTTTTAGGAAACTGATGAAACCAGAGCCTTATATTAAGGGTAAAAATAAATAATCACAGTCTATTACAAGTTCCTGGTCACGGAGGAGCAGGAGAAAATTTTATGGTATTATATTCTTGCTTTTTGAAGAAATACAATGAAAATATATTATCACAAGCCTTCAAGTCTTACTATTAACACAGGAAAATTTCCCTTCTTGGAGGAAAGAGTTTTTATCTCTGATATACCCTTAAAACATTTCCTTTATGAAGAAAGGAAAGAAGAAGAAAACAAAGAAACAAACCAGCCCCCCGCATCTGAAATACATGGAATTGTTAAGTGCAGAAGAGTGGATATCCTCAGCTGAGTTAATTGAAACCTTTTGTAAACAGTTATTTGAAACAAATGCTGGTTCAGTATAAAATCCATTTTAAACTCTCAATAAAAAAGAAATCTCATGTCATGAGATCTCCCATCACTTAGGGAATGGTGATTCATTGGCTTCTTCACTGAAATACTGGAGAAAACTGACCTTGCTTTTTTCCTTCTACAGCACTGGTGCCAGTTTCCATGCTTAATTTTATTAACTTTTTCCAGCTGAGAGTTTTTTTTTTTTTTTAATTCAGGATAATGTGACCTCCATTTTTATTTTCCCAGTATTTATATTATTGATGCTATTCCTGCACAGTAAATATTATATTATTTTATTAAAGTTCACAAAGATTAGATCCACAGCACTGGTCTAGGAGAAGAATATCACACTAGTCTGGTATCATCTAGCTTTGGAAAACTCCCGTCGTATTAAGTGGCATTTCATACCTGATGCAGCACGAAATGAATTCTAATAGTTTCCTTAGTGATATTAATCAAAAGTAATTGTTGAAGTAGGTCATTTTAGTTGAGTGGAAATCTGTGTGAACTGTAGCGTTATAATTTTTTTTTTTTTATTCTCTGTGAATTCATCCTAAAAAAAAAATAATAATAAAAAACAATCCTGCCTGTGGTACAAGCTTCCTCCACTTAGATCCTGGGCCAGTTTGGGGTGAATTTGGTTATATTGAAGTGTATTCTCGTAGAGGCAATCTCTTAATTCCTCCATCTCTGTTTCCTAGCTGCTGTTTGACCACATCCAGTTGTTCACTGCTGTTGAAATTGCACAAAGGGACCCCAGGACTGACATGTAGTTTGTTACCCATGTAGGATTACTGAAATGTCACTGTGTGGTCCACAAAGTGCTAAAACAAAACAAATAGTAAGCTGTCTCCTAGCCACTTTAGACATTTTTATATTTCCAGCTGTTTTTTTAAAAAATCTAACATTCTAAACTGCAAGAGTTCAATAATGGAGTGAAGAGAGACTAAGTGGCTGTAAAAAGCTTTTCCCCTAAACCTCAGATTACATACGCATGGTACCAGGCCAGGCAAATTTGGCTGTTCTTTAGCTTAGCAGATCAAAAATTACACGGAGATGAAAACTGCATTACTTTTTACTATTTTAGATTACACATTTAAAATATATATTTCACCAGATGAAATGCAGTAAAAAAAAAAAAAAGATTAAATTTGTCATGTTAAACACAGATGAAAGCAAATTCAGTTTTTGCTAGGCTACAATGGAGTATGAGAAAACAGAAATGGAGGAACAAAACCATGACAAAATTCAGTTTGGATGAAGAGGGAAGGGAGTGCTGTTGGACCCTCTAATGTGCAGTTTCTAGATATGCTTAATGTGACAATACCTTCCCCCAGAAAGGGCTGAGAAAGACTCTTGAAGCAGAACATGCAGCAAAGAAAATGCATCCTAATTTTTTACAGATTCATGGTCTTATTTTTTTCCAGAATCATCATCTTTGGGGAGCAGCTTTGGATCCACATCTCTTTGTTGAGTGTGTATGAAAGGCTGCTCACTGTTTTTGTTTCACTCTGTTTGGCTGTAGGGAATCTGTGTGAGTGAAGTATAACAGAATCATAAAATTACAGAAATTAGGAATTCCTATGGCACAGATTCATAAGATACAAATTTCCTTTATTCTTTTTTTAAGGGAATTTTTCCTTTAGATTTATATAAATTCCACATGTTGAGCTGTTTGCCTCACTTCATAGGCTGAGATTGCTCTGCAGTGAAACAGAATGCTCAGTCACCTTTTCAGATGCAGGCATGGTGTTTTTCATGATGCATTTTGGCCCAAATGTACAAACATATAGGACCAGTTTTATAGAGATTTTTCTGTGTTTGAGGAACATTTCAAATTTCTCTCATGATTTCTGTGTTGTTGTTTCTGTTGTTTAAACATGCAAAAACCAGAAAAATAAAACAAGCTACTAATATCAAAAACATAATTTTCACCCAAATTCTTTCATTAGAATAAATAAGTACTGTTTAAAGGATATATAATTATTGCAGGAAAACATTTCTTTTTAGCCTTGACAGAAGACACTTTTAATGCAAAAGGAAACCTTACTATCAGTCAGAATCTGGATGACTGAGAATTTATTTTGATTAGACCAAGTGTATGTTCTTAAATGCATGTATGAATGTCATTTAAGGCTTTTTTTAAACTTGCCTATGTAAATAGCACTGGACACATTATAGTGAGGCAAAGCATTAATGTCTTCTGCCTTTAAATTTGAAAGTCTGATTATCTTTTCCTATTTGCAGGAACTTCTCAATCTTTCACCTTTTGTTTGTCCTGCACTTGTCTTTCAATTTTATTTTTTTTAATAAGAATAATTGAGAGAAAAAACATTCTGTTATTCTGTGAAAAAACATACTTGGTGAGGATCGTAAATATTTTGCCTAATGGACAATGATAAATTAGACCTATATTTTGCTCACCATTATTTGGCATCCTTACTGGATGTTATGAAAATAATCTTTAAAACATTTTCGAAGGTTTTCCTGTGGCTTCTCCTGCCCATCTTCATCTTACCACTAGGATGTAAAATTATTCAAATCTATTCTGCTGAAATAACTTTTAAAAAGTTTGAAAAAGACACAACAGATAAAAAATAATGTTATTTTATTGTGCTTTTGATTTCTCTTGCTGTGTTTTTTAGCCACATCCAGAACCTCTCTGAAACATTAATTCTCTTAGATCTCAGAGGTAGTTTCATAGAATCACAGAAGCATTTAGGTTGGAAAAGACCTCTGAAATCATCAAGCCCAATGCTTGACTTATCATCCCCTTGTCAGCTAGACCATGGCACCATATTTCCACTAGTTTTTTTGAACTTTCACTTGGACTTTACAGAGTAATTTCTTGTGCTTCTGTGAGTTTCTCTGGTCCTATCACTTTCCTTTCTTTCTCCCTCTTTTATGATGGAATGTTTATTAACCCCATTTAACCTGCTGGCTCTCCTACTGCATGTGTACCTTATTGTTTCTACATAAGAGGGAGGAAAACAAAGGTGCAGACTTCCCTGTACCTGGTTGTGCCCTTCTCAGGTGTTCTCCACTGATGGAAGATGAGTTGATGAGATAATGAGTTCTTCAATTAAATTGGGAAACAGATCAAAACCACAAATTGTTTACAACTTTGCACTTACTTTCTAAAAATTTGGAGCCTCTGGCAAAATCAGGGAGATTTAAAATGAACAGGACATAAGTTTTGCAAAGGTCGCCAAATATTTTAAGATGGGTTCTGAAATTTCACTGGTTCAAATTATATCTTTAGTTCTATGCTTGGTTTTTCTTCTGACTTTTGTATGATTACTGTTTTTGATAGGGGAAGTAGCCTGTGCACATGCGTAATACCTTGTGTATAAGTTCTCAGTAAAAATTTTAAATTAGAAATATTTGCTTCATGTACTTTAATATCAAACCTTAAAAAAAGAAAAAAGGAAAAAAAAACCCACAAAAACCCACATACATACAAAGAACCTTAAAGCTCTTTGCTTTAAATAAAAATTGAACTTTGGATACTGTAGACCATAATCAAAAGCATCCATCTGCAAGATGAACTTGAGCATTTTAGTTATAATTTACAGGTCATTGGCTTCTTCATTACAGGCAGCCCTTGGCAAAAGCAGTTTCTGATACAAAGGCACCTACAAGAACCAAGATGCAGCAGTTCCCCTCTGACTGCAGGGTTGGAATATGGACTTAAATAAACATTTGCATTCCAGCTTCATTTTGCTAAAGAAAAATCAGCTCCTGCTGGGAAAATGAAGTGAAGGAAGGGACAAATAAAACCAGATAATGGTCTCAGTGCATTTCAAAGAACCATATTTTGCAACATTAAGCTTTAGTGTCACTGGAGACCCATAGTGTTTTTTATGATCAGAGTACTTTTTGAACACCAAATGTATAGAATGAGAAAATTTTCTCGGCACCTGATTTCTGACAGAATAAGATAAGCAATGTACTTCATGCTCAGTAATTACTTGCACTGATGTAATTCTTTTTACAGTTTTACTGAAAAATCTGAGTATTTTTAGACTTTTTCTCACCTAGCAAAGTCTGCAACTTAAGGCAGCATAAAAATAAAAGCAAATTACTGCTTACTGGAGAGACAATATTTTATGCAGCTTGAAAACAACTTCACCTTCATAAGTTCTGTTCCAGGGCTTCCGGAGGTAACAGATGTGAAAGGCAAGCAAAGCCACAGCCTGGTGAGGATGCTGTGTGAAAGGAAGGCAATGCTACATCATCAAAAAAACTCCCCTGTATTATTCAGCACAGTCCAGAGGTCACAGTATTTTCACTTCCACTATAGGGATTAAATTTTAGACAGCAACCAGAGTTTAAGTAATTTTTAACTCTCATTCTTAATTCTCTATCAAATTTCCTCTCTTTGCATGTGTGGGAAATAGCCTGTATAAAAATTTAGTTCGGTTTTCCTTTTTTTTTTTTTAACTAGATCACCTGGTGTCAGGCATATCAGATACTCCTTCACATAAACTTCAGAAACAAGAAGAAAAGTTCTGTGACTCACACGGATCTTATTTCATGTTTATGGAGTGTCAGACATGATCACAGAGTTGAAGCTAAATGATAAATGAGATTTTTAGTCTCTTTTACTTCAGGACTCTTTTTAATTATGAGTGAAATATTAGTGTACACAAATGTCAGCTAGTACAATATTTTATCTCAATTTTTGCTGCATAGATAGAAGTTACCACTTTACCTTACATTTAGAAAGAAACTTAAGAATGTGACTATTATGTAGTACTAGATAGAGAGTCTATTTTTTTTTTCTAAGATATAAGATTGTTTTCTTCTAAAATTCACAAGTTCCATTGAAATTAAAATAGGAAACAATCTGTGAGCAATTTCTTCACAAACTAATAATTAAGGCATTCAGCTTCAAAAACATTCCTGTATTCTAGACTCTCTTCCAAAAAGTATACAAGATTTTTTTTAACATTCCTTATCCCATGCTGAGTAATACAGATCTAAGAAGCGCATTCAAAATGCTTAACATTTTCTTCATAACCAGAATTCATCTGAGACAGATTCAGATTTTAAGTAAAGCGATAAACAGAAAAAAAAATTAATTCCCAAATACCTTTTTGCAACATTTATATTGCAGTATGTAAAGTAGAAAACCAAAGATCTTAAATATTGTTAAATTTTGTTCTTGAATTCACTACTCTAGGGTTAAAAAAATTCCACTGATATTCTGCCTCAATGTATTCACTTCATTTTTATAAATCTGTTCCTGTGTTGATTTTGCACTTTAAATTAAAGGTATTTGGATGCTTCTGAAGTGCAAGGGGGTTTTTTTGTTTGTTTGTTTGTTTTTATTGTAATGTGCATATATTGTTTTGGACAGTGTTTTAAATAAATAGTTTCTTGTGAAGTCTGGCTTCAGGGGCAGCTGCCTGCTTAAAGGAAGTGACCAGCCAAGGTTTGCCTCTCTGGTTTTAAGAAGACACCCCTATGTATGCGTAGGAAGGGCATCATGTTTCTGAAGCAGTCATGGCAGGCTTTAATCTTTTTCCATGGGTTCAGGGATTCCTGTACATTCCTGTGCTTTGACCTTTCCTTAGTGAAAAAACAACTAGCCAAAAGTAACAGCAACAAAACCAAAAATAAAAACAAAACAAAAAACCCTCAACAAATGAAAAGAAAAATCCCCCAAAACCAAAAACAACCCTACAAAACAAAACAAAAAAATCCAAATAACAGCAAAACAAACAAAAAACTAAAACACCAAATAAAAAACAAAACAAAACAAAAAACCCAAAACCCACACAAAAACAAACAAACAAAAATCAACAACAAAACATCAAGCAAGTGAACAAAGAGAAAAAATCCACACCAACAAAAAAACCCCAAACTAAACCTAAATTAAACAAATAAGATTTCTGGGCAAAAGTGACATTTTCTGGGATTATCTCCTTCAGCTGATTGAGGTGCAAAGCTGATCTGACCATACTAATTGCACAAGTTTTTGGGCTACAGCAAATACTTCAAAGATTATTTTTGTCAGTATCAATAGTGGTGTCCCTCAGCTAACTACACAATAAACCTGAAATTGTGTAATTGAACCTTAATGTTACTTTTTTTTCTGTAGATACCAGCCAACTTAGTCATAAAATAAATGTTTCTAAACTTCACAGTCTGCAGATATTCCTACTTCCCAGACTTTATATTTTCCATGCTTCCAACATGAAAGATGAACGGTATTCAACAACAACAGTGTTCTTAATTGATTAGAGCTCCCAAACTTCTCACAGACTTTTTGGGAATTTCAGAAAAGGAAATATTTGGATGTTAAATGATGAACTCTGGACCAGATACAGTGCATTTTTTGTATGAGGGGATTTGTGCATGTTTGAAAATTAGGATGCCTCAATATGAAGTAAGACAGTGAAATATCCTTGTCTGTTTACAGACAACTGTTTGGCGCAGTATGGAAGTGAATCATCCAGGAAAAAACTGAGTCTTTGTCCTTGTGCAGGCCTTGGGAATTGTCAGTGGAGAGCTGGGGACAGCTGACAGCCCTGCTCTGGCAGGGGACTCTCAGGGGCAGGGACATGGCCCCAGCCCAGCGGACAGCAACAGCTGAGCAGACTGGAGGCTTCTGTGGGTATTGAACAGCCAAGCTCTAATAAGGCCAACAAGAAACCATGGATTTAACAAAAGGATCATGCAGCACAGGGGGACACAACCCTGCCAAATTTCAAAAGGTGAGAGCACTTTCCAGCTAAGCTGTTATCTATAAACCTTTATATGTTTGGTATGCAAGTGCAAGAAAGCTCATTGGCAGAATAAAACTTGGTCTCTAGTAAAACAAATTGAGTTATTATTGATATTACACCATCACAGTTTGCTTTGTCAGTCTTTCCTGGTTTGTGTTGGTTTTGGGGTTTTCTTTCCTAATTGTTTTCACTTTCATTTAAACTAAACACAGTTTAAAACACGAACGAAATCATGAACAAAATACCTTCCAGAAAGTACAGCTTTAAAAACTCTTTAAGTTTTGATCTGTCAGATTATGAAAATTTTACTTCAAGGTTCTGGCTTAAATAGGTTGTTACTGATGAAGGATTGAAGAACATAAAAAAATCTAAGTACAGAACTGGCAACCACTTTCATAGATGGAATGGTTCTGATTAGAGATAAATAGAACTCATAGATCAAACACAATTTACTACATTAGGTGATTCAGAATAAGGTTTAACTATGTTGAGGCAGAGCACCAAATAAATTTACATTCAGGAAAATAAATATAAAGGTTTTCTTCTTCCATTATAGATTAGGCATATATATGACACACATACAAAAAAACCCAATGAAAAACCAAACCAAACCCCCAAAACCCCTAAAACAACAACCCTCTCAATAAGTGAAAAAAACCCACCCCAAAACCAACCAACCAAAAATAAACCCTCCCAGAATTACCTCCCAACCAAACAACAAAACAAGCAAACAAAGAAATGAAAAATCATCGAAAACCGCCACCAAAAAAAAAACCCCAAAAGCCCCACCACACAATGGGAACAGATCTGATTCTATAGCATAAAGAAGCACTAAAACAAAAAGTTCAATTGAAGTCTCTTTGATTAAAAAAAACCACCAATCAGATATGAATTTACATTCTTTTTCTGCAAAGACATTTTCTTCTCATAATGTAATAGAAAAATTCACATGAAGGCTTCATTTGTGTTAATTCATGCAGTTCTTGAAAAAAAAAATTGTGATGCTTCACCTCCTCTTTAAAACACAGCAAATAAAAAAGTTCTGGAAAGTGTTGGTGTCTTTCAGCAAATATTTAGTTCAACACAATTATTCCCATGGTCAAATAGTCTTGCATATGTTCAACAAAAGGATTGCAAATCTTTTGATATGTTCAGCTTGTACCTCAACCTAAGATTTTTGTTTGTATTTAATGACTTGGCCAATTTCTAATGAATAGGATACGAAAGCAGATGCTACAAAAGAGTAATGAGAAACACCAAAACACCTGCTGAAGATGTAATCTTCACTAAAGGCTCAGGATGGTGACAGTCAACTGTAAATGATCACAACACATTTCAGAGGTGGCTGAAATCTAAGTTGTAATTCTCATCATCATGAATGCAAGAGGGAAATAAATATCTTTGGTAGGTAGCATGAGCACTTACAGGAAATATACCCAAGCATCACAGATTATGTTGTAGGTGAAATCTTATCTTCCAGGAGTTTTAAAAGCCATTGTGGCTCAGAAAAAAAAAAAAAAAAAAAAGAAAAAAAAAGTTTCAAAATATTTCTGAATTAGCACTTTTAGAACAAGAACATGATGATGATGGGAAATGCTGACCTACCAAGTGCCACCTATTCCTATGAGGCACATTTATTTTCACTGTGGAACAGCATATTGTGCCAGAATTAGATTACATGCTAGGAAACCTTTGAGACTACTTTAGAACTAGATATATTCCCATGCAAAAATCTGAATCCTATTTTGGATAGGAACCCTAATGTTTGTACTTTAGCCTTTGGGGCTTAATAAACTTCAGGAGCAACAGAAACACTTCTCAAAATGTCAATCCAACCTCCTCAGTGACAGTGAAGTTCTGATAGTTCTACTTATATCTGGTCTGTTTTGGGGTTGTAGACTTAGATAATTGCGCACTGAAGAGAGAGAGAAGTACAGGAAAACACCTGACAGCAACAGAAACACTACAGCAAGGCAAAATTTTGGGTTGATTGCTTTCACTAACAGAGCTATGAACAGAGTTAAAAAGTGTAACACTGTGTGGAATGTAAGCAGAGACATCATGATGGGCCTACAAATAGGAGAGGGGGAGCAACACCCAAGGCTTTGACTTGTGGTCTGCTTTCACATTTCACTTGCTAGTTTTCTGTCTTCATGTTGCTTACAGCCTCTGTGACTTACTGTTTGAAGTGAGGTCACTGGGACAAGTGATAAAATCTAAGTGTATTACCTGAAATAGATATGACCACTTTATTCCAAGGGAACTTTTTTTTTTTTTGTTTGATATCAACTCCAATTAGCAGTTGATTGCTACAAGAGATTTATCTTGTTTTAAAAAGGCACTGCATTTTAAAAATAATTAGAATTGAGGAAATTTGAATATAACATAACCTAGCTTTTTATCTAGATGAACAGCTACTTGGTCCTTAATTACACACAGAGGTTATTAGACCCACACTGATCATGGTCAAAACCCAACAGACTAAAATGTGTTCTTGTGTCCTAGGGTGACTTTGTGATGGTTGTATCTCCAATTGTCTATGGGATATTAAGTTCTGCACCTTTGAGACTGATTCCAAGAGTGAAGGGGAAAGAAGAAGTGCGGAGTTTGTTTGCAGACGCTGCATACCCTCCTCTTCATTCCTTCTCATGGACTGTGCTGTCTGCAGTGGACAGCAGGAGAGAGTTCTCCTTTGCTTTTAGTTACTTTTTTGGCTAGCTGAAGCAGAAAAGTTCCCCCGACTGTGGTTTTACTTTTCCTTGGAGCTATTCAAACCTGTTTGGACTGAGGGCCCAGAACACTGGGAGCTCACACCTGCAGCCCACTGGGGCCTGGGATGCAGCATTCCAACACTGGAGGGACTGATAAGAGACTGAGTGAGCCGAACTACACCCCATGAGGGAGACTTTATGAGTTTGTCATCCCTTCAGAATGGCAAAAGGCTTTGCTGTTCAATATACATTTTTGTGCTGGTGAATGCTTTGCCTGTTAAGTAAACAGGAGTTTTTTTCCACTTTTCGCCAAGGAAATCTTTTCCCAAACCAGTTGGGGGAGGGGCTGCTTGAATTTACTTTCTAAAGAGACCCCATTCAGAGGTTTCTTCCCAAATTTGCCCTAAACCAGGAGAAATACAGCTTGTAAAAGACCAGAGTGTAAAAGAACAGAGATAAATTATAGCTGACAAAATTAGAGCATATTTTTCGTAGAGATAACAGATGGCTTCCCAGCATAAAGGCAAGATGTTGGAAAATGTTCAGTTCCTCCTGTGAAAACTCAGAATTTTACAACATCAAACACAAGACAATGGTTTGCAATGATCAGTCAGTTGTTTCAGTCTGTGTTTTTTAGATATAACTGAACTGATTTGAATCAAATTATGAAATATTTAAAACTTTTTATTTAAGTTCATATCATGAACAATCCCTGCTCAATGTATTGAAACTTAGCAGGTTTCTGAAGAAATCAAATGGTATCTTGCAAAAGTTGATATCAGCATGGTAATATCTTAAGTTAGAGAAAGAATTAATGCCCACACAGAATAATATGGGCTTTGTGTTGGCCCATGGCTGCGTTTCAAGGTTGTCTCAAAAGCATTTTAGATTTTCTTATGCAGATGTCCAAAATAAATGAAGACTATGTGAATTCCTTTCACTTCAAAGGAGTCAGGATGCAGATATTATATTCAGTGGAACTGTAACATATGTATATATTTCCATGTAAGAGAAAGTCCCATGTAGTATAAAACTGTGACATGCAATTCTCAGATAAATATAATATATACAATATATGGACATATTAATTTAGGACCAAGTTCTCCTTTCAGAACACTGCACCATAAATGTGTATTGCCTGCTCAGCATTTGTTCTGCCAGAAATTGACTTTGATAAATGTCCACAAATAAAAGGAGTCATACTCTGAGAAAGAGAAATGTAGCACTGACTACAAACAAATGCTCAGAGAGATGCCTGCATGTGCAAGGAAATTTTTCAATGCCTGCCTTGTTCTATGATTTGACCATCACATTTGACCATTTCTAATGTTGTGACCAAAACAAGATTCAAAACCACACTGATTCATGAACAATAGTCTATTGTAAATTAAAGTGTAATTAGTGATCTGAAGGAAAAAGACTATTATATAAACTACCACTGTCTAATCATAACTTTTCACTCATAAGAAATCTCATAGAAACATATGAAGAAGAAAATGGGGTCTTTATTTACAGCATGTATAATTTTTCTCATGAGAACTAGAGATTTCTTAGTTATTATTTTATTTGCAGATAATTTTTTTTAAGGAGAGACAATGGAGAACAAGGAGAATGAAATTCCACATTCTGACCTTGCTCTGTACATTTGAAGATATTTCTTTCCTTTCTTCAGAAAAGTATCAAGGAGAGAACCGACAGAGGATTTCTTTTCTCCAGCAAAAAGATTTTTCTTGACTCATCAAACTTATTAAATTCCTGCATTCTTGATTTATTACCTTCCTTAGCATGACCAATAATACTGAGCAAATATATCATTCAATCAGTCACTGACTGGCTGAAAGCATGAAGTTTCTGTGTTTTAAGTCTATGCAAACACATGTAAGGTAGTATGGCAAATTCAGAAGACCCAACAGCAGGTCAGAGTAGATGTGTCATTGAAAAGAGAGGCTGGAATTCCAGCTGAGGGTAATATTGTGCAACAGCCTCTGAAACCATTGGGTGTGTTCACTGAGAAGTATAAGAAACTAAAGTTTCAGGCTTCTAGGTAAAAGAATCCAGTGAGTGAGGGAACCATGAGTTCATTGAGAACCCAGTACCTATGGGCTAACCAATTCATTAGAAATAAATTAGTCCTTCTGACACATTCATCTTGGACTGTTGCCTTCAAAGGCAACTCCTTCAAGTCCAAGCACAACTGAAGAGTAAAAATAACATTTTTCTTCTGTTTGATACAGAGCAGTGGGTGAGCAGAGGTCATGAGGAGTCAGTGAGAAACCTTGATATCCATGACCATGACGGCAGCACTTTTCCAGGACAGTCATAAAATTGCATCTCTGCACTACCTGAGTTCTGCAATCATCATCTCAGAGTCTTGTGATAGTTCATCAGGATGCAGCTGTAGTTTGTTCAAATTATATCAATTTCAGCTGTTTACCAAGGTCATAATCTGCATAAGAGAAAATAATTCTGTAGGGGTACAGATCAGACCAGGAAGCTCTGAAGTGATCACTGTGAAACGAACCGGAAATTTAAAATCTTGCTTAAAGTTAAAAAACCCAGAAAACCAGGAAATAAATAATACCATGAAGTTTTTATAGTTAAATAATTAGCACTTGAATTGAAAAGACTGTCTATACTCCCTTACAATTAACTTCCTGTCACATCTGCTTAACAAGACGTAATTTTCACCCACACATATATTTTATTTTCAGTCTGTGGCTTTTGCTGCATAGAGTTTGAAAATAAAGCAGAATAAGATGCAATACTGCATTCAAGAATGCTTAGAAATGACATAGCGAGAAAGTAACTTGACAACAGAATGTAGAAACGTGTCTGAAACCAAGATATTCCCTTTTAGAACCTAATTTTGCATCGAGTTACACATAAGTTGCATTAGCTGTCCTCACACAGAACTCCTCAGTTTAAGCATTCCTTGAATTTAACATTTTGCTTTTCATGTTGAGAAATATGAAAGAATAGGGATAAAGTTTTGTTGAGAAAGAGAATTAAACATATGCATTCAAAGGGTTATTTTCTATTATATAATACCCTTGCAAGCAAATGTAGTGAGTACAGTTACTCTGATTTTTTAATAACATGACTGATTCTGTAAAACCTCAAAAGAATTTGTCTGGCTATATTCTAAAGGACTCTGGGAATCTAAGTATATTGAAAATCTAGTAATTTTCTATTTAATAAATCCTGAACATTATAATGAGAGGTAAGAGACTTTTTTTCAGATGACTTAGCTTATTAAAATATCATTTCTTGGACTTAAGACTTCTTGCTAAACATGTTAATGGCTTCTCATAAGAGACTCTAGCAATGGTTTCTGGTGTGAAAGTAGGAAAAGAAAATTTGAAGCATAATTAAATTAGACTGAATAAGTGTACTGTAAGAGTATTAAAAAAAATCATAGTTATCATTATATGAAATGATAACCAGTAATTGAAATATAAAGATATGAACATTGGAAAAAAAAAGATGAAAAGACTTCTATGCTTAATTGAAAAACATCAACAATTTAATGCCAAAGATAGGAAAGAAAAAAACCATAATGGTTGGAAGAAACAGTCTTTCTTGAGTTCTACCAGGGAGACACTGACTTTATAGGAATCTTTTCTGATTATGATAGGAATTAAATCAAGTTCTTTAAAAGCAGTAGCTTAGCCAGAAGAGGTGAAAGCAATGACCTAAGAAGAGAAACACAAAAAGAATAAAGGCATAGGTATAGACATTATTAAATTATATTTGCTTTCACAGTAGAGAACCTGCAGTAATAGATTGCATGAGGAAGAAAAGCAAAATAATAAAGAGGACATGAAGGATAACATAGGAAAGCAGTTGAGGAAATGTTTATAATAAAAAAAAAATTCCTAAGTGCAACTTTTAAATTATTTTTCCACTTAACTTGATCAGAGATGGATTGTGTTAAAATAACTCAGACTTATCATGGCCCAAAGCTACAATATAAAAGTTACTACCAATAATTCCATCATGAGCTAATGCACTGACAGAGGTTGTATCCTGGCTGTGGAAACTGTATCTTCATCATTTTTTGCCATTTTTGCTCCTGAGGAGGCCTGTTAATTGCACATATATTATTCTGGGGTATTGATTGTTCTATTGTGTGAGCACAGGAGAAGAAATCAAGATCAACTGGGGCCTCTGGGAACAGGTAATGAGGCTTGACTTTTCAGAGTTGTGTTCCTGCTGCAGTCATCGATATGTGCACAAGGTACAGGATACTCACTCTGCCTCCACACTGCTGGGAGAACAGGGAAAAAGTATGGCAAAATTATTATTTATCAGCGTTCAAGAGCTAATTTTCAGGTGGAAAACATGGATCTGAGCTGCAAATCAGTGAACAGACATTAACTCCTTCTTATGTTCAAACTGTCATCTACTTTAGATTGTATATCAGGAGGAAATTCTTCCCTTTGAGGGTGGAGACAAGGCTGGGATGGAATTCTCAGAGAAGCAGTGGCTGCCCCTGGATTCCTGGAATTGTCCAAGGTGAGGTTAGATGGGGCTTGGAGCACCCTGGAATATTGGAAGTTGTCTCTGTCCATGGCAGGGAGTGGAACTGGGTGAACTTGAAGGTCCTTTCCAACCAAATCATTCTGTGACTCAATCATTTTAAGATTAACCATCTAAAACATGGTGTGGAAAGCTCCAAAGCCTGGAAATGCTGACCAGCCAACCATTTAACCGGAGCCTGCTCTGAAGACTACACAAAAAAAGAGATAGAATTTACAGATACACAGAACGAATGTCCTTAACACACTTGTTTGCGTATCCGGACAACCATAGCACTATTTTGACACTTCCCACTTGGTGAGGAAAGGTGAGCTCAGGCAGCTTCTTTGATACAAAGACCCTGTTTTCCAACAGCCACACTTTACACTTTTGGTTGCAAGCACACCTCCAAACCCACCTTGTTTTATCAACATTTCTTCAATGAGAAGGGTCATGACCTTCATGACCCTTATAAGGTCCTATCTTTGAGTTGTTGAAATCACTTTATTGTTCTCTTTCATTTTATCACATGCTATTTCTCTCATTCAGTGTTGGGAGATGCACCAAGATTACTAATATGAATGATGAAGAAAAAAATTCTTGTTTTTTGTATAATAAATGTCACAACTCTGCGGATGCACTGGAGAACTCAGCAGCTGCTGCCCAAAACTAGAAATTTAAAATACATAAAGTCAATCTAAGAGTCAGATATAAACAGAGAACAGAATAAATTGAAAGGCATTTTTTACAGGGTTAAATTAGCACTGCAGTCTTTTAAAATCAGAACTTTGTCATTAATGCTGCCAACTAATTAGTAACCAGTCAACCAAAGTCAGTCTTCCTATAATTCTCTTAAGGGCAATAAAAATGCACCAGGTATTAATTTGTCTCATTATGTTCTCCATTGGGATCATCAAAGGTCTCACATTTTTATTGCAATACATGAAATTTTAACAAGTGTAGCTTGAGAAAGAAACTATGACCTTTCTAGTCTACTCTGAGTATTTAAAAACCAAAAGGAATGCTTTTAACATTTGATTTCTCAGAGACTGGAGAGAGAAAGAAATTAATCAGTGGTTATGGATTATCACTGTTGATCTTCCTATGTTTGGATTTGACAAGCTGATACAGAAATTTGCCTGATTTCCAAATGAAGAGCGGGTTTTCATGTACTTCATATCCTTCTGGTTTTTGTTTTTTTTTTTTTTTGTCAGTACTGTAAGTCTCTTGCACAGGCAGCTGGTGAATACTCCACATTGGAAAGGAAAATCAAAACCAGAATTGGGAACAGAGAATGCAACAGTTCTACAGAAAAGGTTCTGAAGTTCCAAGTGGGTGATGAATGACGTTTAAAAAGTCAAGAGGGTGACATTTTAACTAAGTAAATAGTATAGTGGTACACTGAAAGTCAATGCTTCATGTAACAGAAGTATTCATCTCTGCTCCACTCTGGACTAATCTGGGGTGGAATTTTACCTTTGTAAACTCCATTATAAGACAGATGCACACAAATTGAAGATCATCTATAGCACTGCAACAGCAGTGCTGAAAGATTTCACCATCCAAAGCATGGGGGAAGCCGAGGCGTCTGGACTGTTGCAATCTAGAGAAAAAAAAAACTGGACTGGTGGAGGAACATCTCTGTTTTTGCAGTAGCTCCTGATTTATAATAGGGAAAGAGCAACCAGCAATTTTTTTTTTTAATGGAGATTTTTAAAAATCAGTAAGTTTCTTCAGAAAACCCCTGCATTGTTTGGGGATTACTTCCAGAAATTTAGTTATTGTTTCTCTCCCTCAGTGAAATTATTTTCAGTGAAATTTTACTTAATGCAATTACATATCTACAGTTAGAAAAATTAGCTGAAATTAAAAGATGGAGCATGATTTGTCTTTCAAAGACTGATCTACAATGCCAAAATCATATTTAATGGAAGTTTCAAAAACTTTTAAAAACAACCTACAGTTTTCTGGTCAGCAGTTCTGGTGGCCTTTACATGAAATAAATAAATGTGACTCTGTTATTCTTAAGAAAAACATTAGAGAAATCAAATTAAACTAAATAAAATTTAAAAAACCCTCAGAACCTCTTTTTTTCTTTTTTTTTTTCTTTCTCTTTTTTTCCTGATCAAAATTCTTTTACCTGTCCAGTTATCTGTCCCTGTACCCAGTTTAGTCATATGCATGTCAGGCAAGACCAATATTTACTGTTTAGGGAACACAAAATTCATTTTAATATTTGTTTCTGTACATTTCTTTAAAGGCCCATACCTTTGAGATTTTGGATCAAAGAATAATATCTGAATCACTGATGAGTTATCACGCTCTGCTGTGTATAACATTCATACTTGGTTTGATTCCCTAAATCTCACTGTGTAAGGGTATGTAAGTGCCTTCTTTCCCAGATGACAAATTATCATTTCACTATAAAAAACACATGATGTCTGAAATTCAAAGGAGCAGCCAAGAATTTACTTTAATCGTACAAGCACCATGACTTGCCTGGAAAAAAAGCAGAGTTGACTAAACTTAGTGTTGCAATTTCCTGTCAATCCATCAACTGGGATTAGTCAGCTCACAGCAGTGTAAAGATTGTCTAGTAGGAAACATATTTCTGAGGGATGAGATGCTCTAAAAACGCAGTGGTTGTCAGAAAAAAAATCTAATTTATGATGACAGCTTTCTCTAGAACAGGTAACCTTCAAACCATCAGAGATATTCACCCAAGATACATTTTCTTATTAGAAATCCTGTCTCAACAACACAATGATAGGTGTGGGCTTTTTGTTCTTGTTTAGTTTTGGCTGTGGTTTGGTTTTTTTGGCGTGGTTTTTTTTTTTTTTTAATTAAAGAAATTGTTGTCAACACAATCAATACTGTCAGGTCAAAGAACATGAAATCTAAGGAGCATCTTCATTCTAATCATATTTATTAGTGCATTTTTTAAATTTCTGTCTTCTGTTAGTCATGCACATTTTGAAAACTTACACAACTGAGCTTACAAGTCAGAGGTCAACCTTGTAATTTCTTTAATCATGTAAATATTGCAACAATTTTTGAGATTCTTTGAGCTGCAGACAACACAGGAATATTCTTTTTGATATTTTTATGCTTCTCACATTCCATGGTTGTCCATCTGTACAGCAATTGCTATGACTTCTGCCAAATTTTACACTGTTCCATCATCTGCCTTGCTCCTATAATATCCTACTGAGTGTTTAAATCAAGGAACAACTGAAGGGTAATATTTCTTTGGGCATTTCCAATGTGCCTCAGTCTCTTTAGAGCCAAAGAGTGTTGTATGAGACCAGAGAATTTCCAAAAACCCAGCTCTTATATAAACCATAATTCCAGCTATTCCCTAAGTCAGCACTGTAAAAGCTTTCTGGACTGAGGATAGCTGTGAAATTCCACTGAATTTACTGTGTAGGAAACCAAACCAGTAAAGTGCATTTCACAGACTTTCCACAATGTGTGGGTTCTCTGGTTTGTTTGTTTGTTTTTCTTTATATTTCATTGCACCTCCTTAAAGTCTCTTTTTCCTTCTTAACATTGTTAACGTTTTCCTTCTTAACATTGTTAATGTTTTTTCCAAAAAGTTAATGTCATAATTCTAAAGCAACCCCCAGGGGAAAAAAAAGATATATGTATATATATTTGCACTTATTTGTCTATTGCTTTTACTCTGGTAAAAAGAAGAAAAAGACAAATTAAAAGAAACAAACATTAATTTTAACAACTTGGAAATATCTCTTTAAAATACCACTTTGACTCAGATAATTATTCGTTGGAATTATTTATGTCTTATTTATGTCTTACTGTCTTAATGTTGAACATCACGTTACTGCAGCCATGACACTGCATTGAATTAACAAAGAAATTTTCCACTGCTTTTACTGTATAATGTGCAATATTTATCGAAGTGCAGTTTGTATTCTGATCTGACACATTCCAGCCTAGATGAACAGATTTTATTTTTCTCTTGGGTTGCTGCAACTGCGCAGATTTTGAACTATCTGATCTGGTTTCATCTGATCTAAAAAAATCCAGCTCAACATTTTTAATTATTGAGAAGCATCTAAATGCAACTATAAATCTAAGCAGAAAAGGTCATTCTTAACATTTCCTTATTTAAGCATCCAGTGGATTAAAGAAGCAGATGGGCTGACTGAACATGTTTGTTGATATGCCAGAACAAAATGGATGCCACCTGAGCTCTAAAATAAATCTACTGCTATTCCCAAGATCAGTTCCCTCTGGCCTCAGAAATGTAAAAGCTAAAAAGATCAATATCAAATTTTCAGTGATGTAGTTTTTCATATTGAAGAACATGCTCCATCTGTTGGAATCTGATTTTCAAGAGACTGAAAAAGACTGGAAGAAATTCAGCTTCCTTTAAAGAGTCCTATGTCAGTGCATCAAAAACAGGTAAATTGGGCACAGAGTTCTTTTAAATATGTGAAATTGCTAATCTCCTGCTTCGTGTCTTCCCTTGGTAGCTAGATGTCCTCCTTGGAGATGCTCAGATGTCCCAGCAACATTCATCACAGTGATGCCTTTTTAAGTGTATATCCATCACCTTAAAATTAAAATGACAAATGGGATTTAGTTGCTGCCTTAGGATTTTAAATTGGTTTAGGAAATTAGCAATGGAGATGGAGAGGCTGCTTTTTACAGGATTTATCTGGTACAGTTTGAGAGAAAGTAATTCCTCCTGCTTGCTCAGTCAAAATACTCAAAGATTAAATCATTACGCTGCATTTAGCATACAGCCCAAGATTTTAATTGGACTTCCATCATTGCCTTGGAACAGACAATAGAAGGGAGAACAAAGAGGCTCCACATTACCAAGGTCCCCCAGTCAACCTGACACAGACATGATGGGCATGATACTTAAAGGTTTTTTTATATTTTTATGTATTTTTCATGTATTTGCATCTTTGTAGACCATTAATACATAGTTATACCTTCTAGTATTTTTCTTGCCCTCTCCCATCATTCAACAAACCCTTACTAATACAATTTTGAAATTGTGCTTAGTCTTGCTTTTAGTCTAGCAAGGACACTGGGTTTTGCACACTATATCAGAGTAGCAGTAAAATGTAGGGCTGAAAGATCAGGGGGGCCTCCAATGGTGCAGAACGCGGGTGCTTATTACCTGACCGACTGCTCTTCTAACTGGACAATATGTGTTAGATATATTGCCTCAGTAACCTTATAGAAATTGTAGAAATACTGTGTCATGTGTGCATACCCCCATGTTGTGCACTTGAAAGCTTTCAATTAAAATTTGCCTTTATGTTACAGCTTTAACACTGGAAAAGTTTCATGTTTTATTCCAGTCAACATACAGATGCCTGTGCAGAGAGAAACCCTACAGGAAAAGACCCTCTTCATGTTTTTTGACAAAAGTAAAAAAAAAAAAAAAGTAGTTAGAGTTTCATTGGGATGTTCTGGAAAATGGAGTAGAAAATATTATACCTTAGCCTTACCTTGCCTTTCCTTGCCTACACTCATTTTTTGCAGCTTGTGATGCTTGTACATCTTTTCACCAAGGTCTCACCAGTGAAAGGCTTTTGTCACCATCAAGAGCTGTGGATGCACTGCCCACCTTGTGGTCTGACCTGGGAAACCATGCTGAAAAAAGATCTAATTGAAAAAGAAATCCAAATTCACACCACCTATGCCAAGATCCTTCTCTAGGTTGAGGGACTTTATCTGGAAATGTGTCACTTGTCTTCATGGAGGGATGGGCAAATTGAGCTTTGATCTCACCAGAAGGATTTCTTTGATCTTTATAAAAAAGCTGCTTAAGACTTATCTAGCAAAGTCAGCAATATATTAAAATACATAAAAAATGAGGTTAGCAGCATGGAGAAAAGAGCTTGCAATATGATTGAGATAATTTCTTTGTACTGTGTCTTGAATCACTGATTTTTGTGATAGAGACACAGCTGATGTCTCTGTATTTTTTTCCCCTACTCTTTTCCTACCCTAGTTCAACTGTTAGAAATTCACTGTGACTGTTTGCAGGGAAATTTGATCTGCTAGGGCAGTTTTCATGCGGTGTTGCCTCACAGTTTTGACAGAAAATGCAATGCCTCACAGAATGGATTTTCTCAAGAATTAACACATCTGGTGTATTTTCTCCAATTTTTCATCTCTGTCATAAGAATACTGATAAGTAATTAGGTATTTTAGTGACATTTTCTAAAAAACAAGGACAGGGTGTAACCTATATCAGTCTGGGATTAAGGGTCTGAAAGCTACTTAAATCTAAATAAAATAATTTAGCCTATCTAGATTTTTTAAGGAAACATCCTATTTGTAGTGAGGGGGAGAGTCAGCCATTTCTGTAGGAATAGTCAAGGTAAAAATAACCATAAATAAAATTCTTAATGCTGGAAGAGAGGTAGAGAGGCATTTCAATAGAATCTTTCAGTTTCTTATTTGATTAATAATGTTTATTTTAATAATGATTGAAATATTCAATACAGAATAGTATAAAAACAATTATATCACATTGAACTCTTTGCTTTCAAGGCAATTATCATTTTAAATGAGTTCTGATTGTGGCCAGCTTTCCAAAGAAAAGTCACTATTACCTTCCATTTATAATAGATAAAAGAATCTTTATATGATGCTTAAACCTTTATTTCTTTAGAGAATTCTGAAAGTTACTAAAAGACAGTTTATCTTCTAAATTCTCACAATTCCAATCCATCTAAAAATGTATGGAACTGCAAACTCACTAACTGCAGTTGTATGAAAATAGAGCACAGGTATTTCAGATCTTGGAAAATAAAGGTGCTTTCCCCTCCCCCACCCCCCAAATGTCACCTTTGGAGCTTCCTTACCAATTATTTGAAAAACAAAAGGTTATCATAATATTCATGACAAGTTGAGAGCAAGGGCCAGACTGAAAACGTTATTCCAGGTAGCATACCAGCCAACAGAAGTTGCTTTATATGGAAACATTCTGCAGGAATGGGAATTTCAATAGGTGATGGCATCAGTGAAAACAGAGCATTTATAGTAAATTAAATATTAGGCTACCTGTGAGGTACTGGGAAAGAAAAAAATTAAAACCAAAACAAACACAAAATGAGTAATTGAAAGTAGAGTAATATTTTAGGCATGGTTATGCTAATCCCATAATTCTTTATGATCTCATTTTAAGTAAAAAAATCTTTTTTATTGATGGTGTGACTGTCGTTCAGTGGGACAGAAGAACAAAAAGCTGTGGAGGGATTCAACTAAAAATGGTGGAATTCTGGTGAGAGAAGGGGAAAGAGGAAGGTAGGGTTTGCTGTGAAACACATCCCTCAATTAGGATAATGGTGAATATCCATGTGTGAGAAAAATAATTTTGGGGCAAGATGGAATAAAAGGAAAGGGATAAGGTTGGAGAAGAACAGTTTACGTGTTGACTTTGGCAGATTGGACATGAGACCATTTGGGATGTTTATTTGAGTCTTAATTGTTTTAAATCAGCAAACATATGTGGAAACTTGCTGTTCTTTCCTCTCATCACTGGGTCCCAGGGTTGGGCCATTAAAAATTGGTAATTTACATATTAGAGGTTTATGCAATGAGGAAAAACTCTTCACTATTAACGGTAGGTGATTCATGTGGACATAGTTTTGCTGTAGTCGCTGTTGATATAATTAATTTGTTTTATAGTACCTACAAACTACATGAGAAAAACCAGAATCAACCCCAGTAAGTTTTTGTTCCATCCTCTCTAAAAAGGTACATTTTTGGGGGAGCAATTTTAACTTTATCCTTCTGTTGACATGCTTTATGAGAGAGTGTTTCACCACAAAGTCACACTAACAATTTTTTTCCCACATGAGATTCTGATAAAATAACCCGGTGTTGGAATTAACCTGGGTCATCCACCTACAGACATTACTGCCTGTAAATTCACTGCAGATAAAAGAAGAAACAGAATGACTGAAGGACAAGACATTTCTATAAAAAGAGGAGGGAAAAAATGATGTTTGACTACAGCAGGATAAAGTTTTCCTAGGAGTATGTATGGTTCTTTCTGTACAGGTCCCATAAGACAGTAGATAACCTGAAAAAATTAACTTTGTTTTTTGAAAATTCTTTTTATTCCTGGTCAAAATATTTTCTGGATGGAGAACAGATTTGTACAATGCAAGGATTATAAATAATTTGTGTGGCCATTAATTCCAAAAGTTTCTTATGGCATATTAAAAAAAAAACAACAAAAAACCAAAAACCATAACAAAACAGAAAAGCCATTATTTTTCTGTATGTACCTATTATTGTGTCACTGAAATCTACAAGAAATTTCTATCTCTCTGCAAGCAAGCTCCACCTGTATTTGACAGAAGGAATGGATATTTTACAGGGCCAGTAGGTAATTCTGAGTGAAATGCTGAGGTACACAGTCCCAGAGGGCTTATGAAATAAGTTACATTGGAAATCAAAATGAAACTAAATGAGACATGGAAAATGAAGAAAACCCAGGGGACAATAGATGTGCTGTTGCTGGTATTGCTACCTTATCCCTTTCTTCTCTCCTGAAGAAAATCAAATTATAATCTGATGATATACAAGTTCTAAAAGAAGAGTCGCCACAATAATCAGTTGTACCCTTCCCAGTGTATTTGTGGGTGCACAGTCACACATTTTAGGGGCAGGGATGAGCAATCAGGGATATTTGTGGTGGTGGCATTTGTTTCCCAAAGCATAATGGGGCCTGGGGATGGCTGAACACTTGCCTGCCCATGGGAAGTGGGGAATGGATTCCTTGTTTTGCTTGTACACACAGATTTTCATTTATCTATTAAACTGTTTTTAGTTCAAGCCACAAGCTTTTGTACAATTACCCTTCTGATTGTCTCTGTCATCCCACTGAGGAGGAATGACCAAGCTGCTGCCTGTTATCTACTGGGGTTAATACATGAAAATGCAAATGTAATAGAATTACAGAAGGAAAGGATGAGAGAATTGGGATTGCTCAGCCTGGACAGGAGCAGCTTTGGGCTGACCTCAGTGTGGCCTTGCAGTGCCTGGAGGAGCTGCAGGAAAGATGGAGAGAGACCATTGAAAAGGGCTGGAGGGACAGGACTCAGGGAATGGCTTCCCAGTGCCAGAGGGCAGGGATGGATGGGACATTGGGAAGGATTTGTTGGCTGTGAGGGTGCCCAGAGAAGCTGTGGCTGTCCCTGGATCCCTGGCAGTGTCCAAGGCCAAGCTGGACATTGGGGTTGGAGCAGCCTGGGACAGTGGAAGGATGGCACTGGATGAGCTTTGAGGTCCCTTCTGACCTTAAATCACCCTTCTGTTTATTCTGTGATTCTCTGATTCTTTGTTTTACTGTGCCTTATCACAGATTTTGAATATAATCCCATCATAATGCACTTCTACATAACTGCACTGATCAGTCTTGAGTAGAAACTATGACAAACAACAGGTTTCAGATATGCTCTCTGAAAAGCAATTTAAAGACAAATAGAGAAAGAGTTGAGATTTTAAAAAAGTTATTTGTATCCTATCTCAGTAGGAACCTTCCTTCATGGGCCATGTAAATGTGCTTCATAGAGTGTGGTCAAAGAATAATCCCTTAGTATAAGATTAGTACTTTCTGAATGAAAAAAATTAAAGTTTTTAGCATACTGTACTTAAAGGCAAGATGAATTACTGTCATGCCTCCGTTAGTATTGATTTGTAGTCCACTAATGTCTAAACCAGAATGGAGGATCTTCAAAGGGCAATAAAATCTAGAAAGCTTTCAGCACGAGGTGGAAAGTCATTTAGTGATTCAAAGGGCAATACAGATAATTTATCTTTATGCATACCTGTGCAACTATGATACCATCCTAATTCAGAGTTTAATTCATTATCCTGAAGCATGGGGATATGATAATTGCATAACTTATCTGAGATTTGAGTGTTTACTGTAAAGATTTTAAAATATTTTCAGTCAGTCATACAAGTGAATATGTTAACAGATGATCTTACCCATATTTTGTCCTGTATTCTGAGGGATACTACGGTAATCCTGTGTCAGTTTCAGTACAGATATGAGTACTCAAGTATCATCAAAGTGTGGGGATTTTTTCTTATTTATTCCTTATGCAAGACTGTGTGTATTCCTTTGGGTTGTTTTTCTCTCTTTTATATAAATATATGTAAATATATATATGTAAACACTAGGAAAAAGGCATGTTTGAAAGTAAAATACTTTCAGAAGTATTTAAAATATATAAAAAGTATAAGGAAGTTGATAAGGTTATTTTTGTTATTTTTTTCTTCCTCATGGCATACCTTAATTACTGATTGATAAATTTATTATTTTCTTAATGGGCTTTGGATTACAAGTTCAAAGAGTGAATACAGACTGCAAACTTTATTAAATATTCATTATTTTTTGCTGGTTTAGTTTGTTTTGATTTGAGTTGGGTTTTATTGGTTTAAAGGTTGAAAACAACCTTTCATTTTCCCAAATGTATGTATCACATATAAACTTATTAAATCTGTTATTTTATTTTCCAGAGTACACCACAAACTCTTAAAACATCTCCACTTAACAGGGGTTAAGTGAAACAGCCTGTAACACCTTTATAGCAAAACATTCTGCTGCAATATTCTGAATATAAAGAGAGAAAATTCAGTCAGGCTTTCATCCTGTTCCAGCACTATGAGGAGCCACTGTCTTCTTCAAGGTAATGGATAATTCTGAAATATGTTAAAAAAGAAGACATAATTCCTAGGCCAATGGAATCAAATGTATCTGATAGTTAATTTTGTGATTCTACCTGAATTTTTTTGCTGTTGTTCATTACTATATTTTTAGGAAAACTATGCAAGTGAAATAAATTCATTGGGTTCTTGCTCCAAAGTGAAAGGCAACTGGAAGATAGAATTTAAAGCAGAGAAGCTTCTCTCTTTGAGTTCATAGAAGGGAAATAATTTTGATAAAATCTTCTCCAACTTCCAGTTGTCTTTACACTAAAAAGTTTCAAAGACTACAGTTGGAAATACTGTCCAACTTGACATTTTTAAGTTCTTTAAAAGTCTTGCAAAGAACTCTATATCTTTAGTGGTTTCCTCCCTTCCCCAAATATTGCTCGTCTTAGGGTTAATGACAGGTATAGATGCCTCTTGTTTTTGAGGGGGTTTTGGGGGGTCTTTTTGGTATGTGTGCATTTTTCTTGTTTGTTTGTTTTGTTTTTAATCTTTTTTATACCACTGCTTTTCAGGATGATAATGGAACTGAAGGAAAAATAGCCTTTGAATACACATGAAAATTCCTAAAAACAGTCTTGTGGTGATGTAAGAAGCAATTTTGGTCTAGTAAAGACAAGACTATTCTGCAGCAAAATTGAGCATTTTGTCCTTCTATGTATGAACACTATGTCTCTCTCTGCTTTTATGCCATGTATGTATAAAAGCATCATTATATTCCCCTCAAACTGAAATACTGGAGGCTAAATATTTATATGTTCCAGACTGAAGCAACCGAAGAAAAATATTTCTTCTAGTCCTGCTTTTCTGCTTCTGTAAGATTCCCAGATCATTTCTTTTATTAGGAAATATGTATAGAGCTTTAAAGAGCGTTTCAGCTAAATGAAATCACTGCAGTGCAGATTATGTGCAAAATGAGGAAATCCACACTCTTTCCCAAAGTTTCATTGAGAGAGTTTGAGCCATGTAGAAGAGACTACTGAATGAGCACTGTGGCAGTTTAAAATAATTCCTGTATGCATGGGAAATACTCTGCCTTGAAAAATAGATGGGAAATTGAAAGAAAATAAACACACACCATTGAGACAAAGCTATGGAAAATACTGTATTCTCAGCTTACTAAACAAGCAAGAGGAACTCACTTTAGACCTAATTACATTATTGACTTTTCTCAGACAAATTCAAATGCTGAAATAAATTAGCCTCGAAAATATTTTGTTTAAAAAAACCCTTTTGTTTACAAATAATTTCTACATTGATAAATGTTCCCAGAAATGGAAAAAAAAGAGATGTTAGCTTTCCTCAGTTTAAGAGAGGATTTTCCTATAGTCCCACATAATTTCATGTTTTCATTATAGAATACGATAAAAGTCTTTTATCTGAAATCATTATGTATTAGTAGCTGTACTGAAAAGTAGTCAAAAGTGTGGTGGAAGAAAAAAAAAAGAAAAAAGCTCTAAACAATAGGAGTTCAGGGGTTTGGAGAATATTAATAGATAGCAGGCTCAGATCTAGAGTTTTTTCTCCTGGCAGAGACAAGGAAAGATCATGATGACATTTTTGCCAACAGTTGTGTGTAGGACAGCATAATAATTAGATGACTTAGTGCTTAACCTTTTTTCTTCTAAAATAACTGCTCCCTTATAGTTGGAGAGACAGCAGAAACCTGTCCTAGAACGTCTTTTCAGGATCTTCCTCTTCACGGTAAACCAGATTTCTTCATCTCTCTTCGATTGAAGAATATTGCCTTTTATTGCATCCCTTGTCATGCACTTTTCAATTAATACATTGTCACGCTTTCATTTAAATGCAATGCTACAAATTTTGGCTTATTTTCCAGGCAGATTGGCACACACACACATATTAAGAAACTATACTCTTCCACTCACCACAGCTAAATAAATTTTACGTTATTCTCTTTTACGTTGTGCTCAGTGAGATTACTGGTTGAAAAACCTCAAGGTGTCATGTTCAATTTCTGATTATTAAGGACTTACACTTTATTTTTAATTGGTGCTTATAAAAATTCAGGCTGGAAAAAGCGTCCCTTAAAGTGCCTTGTCCTGTGTAAACTTAATGATGTTAATTAGCTCAGTTTAGTATGAAGTCTCCGTATCTCTATCACCTTTCCCTTTTCAAGAATATGGATTGAATTATCATCATATTAATGATGCCTGACTAGTATTTAGTTTTATTGGCTCTATCTTGTCATCCTTATGCACTCTGTGGCAGAATTCAAGGAGACTCTCTTAGTCAAACTGTATGGTTTTTCTAAAAGTGACTCAAGGCGGGAATATTAAAAACCATTCATTAATGTTCATCTTTTTATATTTCTGAAGTATACCTTGAAATGAAATCTTGCTGTGAGATCTGCCAGTGAAATTGTAAACCTGGCAGGCTTTGGTTTCTTCAGCTTTGAATTTGGAGGTTCATCTCAGTCCTGCTGGACACAGTTTTCACATCCTGTTCTACTTTAATTTTCCGCAACTACCTGACTGGATTTGGAGGAACTTCTGACAAAAAAACTTACAGAAATTGTGCTCATTATGGTACATTGTAAAGGTTGAAATTTGAAATATTAAATATCGATAGACACATGCTTTTGGAGATTGATGATACAGATTGATACCCATAGAAATAGATGAACTAAAAGAGGTGAAACAGAAGTCACAAACTAAAAATAGATAAGAAATCATGAAAAATCCACTTTGTTTTTCTTTCAGGTTTTGGAAATTTAATAGGATTAGAATGCTGATTTAGCATCTTGTTGCATTTTGATTCTGCGATTCCTCTGCTTATTATCAATCAGAACTTTGAAAAGTAACAGAAAGCATATTGAGAGATCATATTGATTTCTCAATCAGAGGTATATTTCCAAAGAGTGCAAATGAGATAGAACCTGATCTTTCCTGAAGATAAGATTAATCAAGGAAACTGTCATCAATTCAGAAGAGGTAAAAATTACCTCTGTAATTTTTTTTACCTCCTATAGAAACAAGAAAACATTGGCAGAAGCATTTTGTTTAGATGATTTTATTAGTCAAATTACTTCTCCATTTGAATTTTGCTGAAACACAGTTTTTCACCAAGACCAGAAGTTATGTTTTATGTCACAGAGGTGAGAGGTGGTGTGACAAAAAACTTCTGAGCAGTGGGATGTGTTTCCCAGAGAGTTATGAATCCTCCATCCCTGGAGTTATCCCAAAAACTCTTGGGATGTGGTCCTGGTCAGGACCTGGCTGGCTACAGGCCTCCATCAAGATGGTTGCACAAAATGTCTTCCAGAGGGGCTTTGAATTCCCAAACATCCTGTGATTTCTAGTGTATTAGGGGCTAAAATTTAATGTTCTCTAGTTCAGAGTGTTTTGGTTCCATAGCTCTTAGCTATTAGAACCCCTTTCCCTTGGTAACTCACCTAGGTGTGATTAATTTCAATCGTTTCATTTTTTAAAACCTGAGCCATTGAATCAGTTTATTTTCAAAGTACTTTCAGTCCTAATGTCACCACAAACCCTCAGCAGCCACGAAATGTGATTGATGAGGTCATACCCACCCTGTTGTTTTGCTGGTTGATCATAACACCTTTATCATGGAATTATGATCTGAACATGGTGTAACTGTCGATGACACTGTGTCAGAACCAGGACATGGGATATTTTATCAAAACGTGTCTCAAAGCAGCCTTCTGTGAGAAAGTTTACACAGACTAAAAGCCAGTTTTGCAGATTGAAAACTTCTTTCTGTTAATAATGTCTGCTGCCCCACTGAGGGAGGTACACACCTTACACACCTCCCCAAACAAAACATTCACTATTTAGGTGAAATCTGTCTGCTCAAAGATAGGAATTCCCAATCCTTTAAGTCTAGCTGTCAGATTCTGCAATGCATAAATAAAAAATCATATTTAATGTTGGAGTTTTGTACCACAGTAAAGAATAAAATAGGTTTAGATTAAATATTAGGAAGAAATTCTTCCCTGTGAGGGTGGTGAGGACCTGGAACAGGTGATTATTCACATTATTTATATTGGAATTAAAAACTTAGAGAGAAGTTTTTGAGAATTAGCTATTTATAAATTAATTTAATTAGCAAAAAACAAAAAAAACCCTTCCTCTGTAAATGCTTTCAAACCTAATTGCTAAGTGGCCAACCTTCTATTTTTGTATGGGATTCTGTTTCAAGTCAATTAGCAATAATGGCCAGTTGTACTTAAAGTGAGGAAGATGACACTTAGTTTGAATGTCCATTTTTAAGTGTTAATAACTACTGACAACAAAATGCTTGAGAAAGTATCATTTTACTGTAGTGATAAAAATATGTGATTATACTTTTCAAAAAGCAAGGTTCCTGGTTAGAGAGGAGAGTACAAACAAATTTGACTTTACAACTTACAAAGCTGCAGAACTCTTTTTGATATATTGTTCTCAACTCCAGAGATATATTCCTGCAGTGCTGACATACCAACCTTTGCTTACAAGTTACAGTCTCACTGAAATCAGAGGTGTTAGATACTCCTTTATGAAATCATGAAATAATTTCTGTACCATTTTCAGGTTTTTTAGAATTATAATTTAATTTTTATTATTAATACGTTGTTCTGTTATTGCCAGCCAGAAAGGAACTTCTGAACTGCATTCAACCTCATGATGTGCCATTTGAAAAGCAAATGTTTGCTTTTAATTTGTAAGCACATGCTGATGGAAAAAGAGTGATGGAAAAATACAATTTCAGGTCCTCTGAGCACAATAGTTGAGACATATGTACACATTTTTCCAAATATGTATTTAGGTGTTCAGATGTCAGCAGATGTCCATTATCTGGAATGAGAGGTCACTGTGTTCAACTGTAGCACCTTACACATAAAATCTTAAATATCTCTATAGTCATTGGACCAGTGTTCATAATTTTGTAACACACTTTAGAGACTTAGGGATTTATAACTGAGTAATATGAACACCCCTCATCAAGTTTATTTATATTTATAGTTATTTTACCTTAAGAAAAATCTGCAATTTACTCTTGACCATGACAAAAATATTTCTAATTTAAATAACTGCATTGTGCCCATGCAGCAGAAATGCATCTGGGCGTCACTGAACTTTTGGTGAGAAGCAGCTGTTTCTCTCCTTCTCAAAATATTGCTGTTCTAATAGTGCTAAAAAAGATAGAATAGAAAAAAATAGGCTTTTTTTCCATGTAAATCAGAAGATTTGATGTGGGTTGTATATTGTCTTATAAGTCAAATGTAGAGGATGTTTAGAAATTTTTTTCTCTTCCCTAGAGCTGGAGATCAACTGCTGAAATCTTCTTATTGCTCATAATTAGTAATAAATGATAAATAATAGATAATTATTATTTATCATTAGTTCTTTGTCATGGCTTGGTACTGCTGGCATTGATATCAGTTCCTTTAGTTCAGCTTGCCTTCCTCAGTCTGGGACTGTTATTTTCCTTATTTTGCCCTCTTTCTCCCCAAATGCTACTTCAAAATGTCAGCCTTTGGGATTGAAAGAAAAATAACCAAGTAAACATTTTAATGATCACTCCAGAGGCTCAATATTATTTATATTTATATTTGCAGCTATATTTATATTATTTATATTTACAATTTTATGCAGGTCCTTCCACTGCTCCATTGCCCTTGACACATGCAAATCTAGAATAATATGCAAGCAAGGAACAGAAATGCACATTTATGGTGTTATAGTAGACTTCATAGTGGTTTTCTTATTAAAGAGAGTGCTTTCTACGGCCACAGAGGAAGAATCTGAGCACAACATTTGCAGTCTGTGAGGGAGTATCCAGAGTAGGAGAAAAAAAGCTGCAGTGGCTAAAAACAATTCCATTTTCTCCAGACTTATGACTAAACTACAGCAAAACACACATTGCTTGGATATGTCCCAGAGTTAGTGGCCAAGATAAATCAATTTAAACACAGTTCAGAGTCCCTCAGCCAGACTGATGCTGTACATGCCCAGTAAAAGGACTGTTTTTTGGCTCTGCAATATGGGAGCATGTATTAAAGTCTGGTTCTTGAGAAATAACTGGCAATTCTAACTGTTTTATTCAAACATCAACAACTCATACTTTTTCCCCCAGAGTTTTTGTTTTAGAAATTTTGTTTTTGTGACATTTCCAATGTACAGCGGATGCAAAGTCTGGAGATGAAAAAAGGTACAAATTCCAAATTAAAAAAAAACCCTTGGAGTGCAATGCACGTGAAAAGTAAATCCATGTAAATAATAGATAAAAATGCATAAATAAAATTTAGCATCCCTTTCATGCAACTGTTTTGCCATGCTTATCTTTTCCAAATTAAGAAAAAATAAACTTTATAATGAAATTGTTAGAATTCATAATCTGTGTCAGTTTAGATGTCTATATACTACTCATAGTGGCTAACCTGAACTAGTGCATGTGTGCTTGTTCAGCATTGATTCATGTCATCTGAATGAAGTAGAAATAACAGCAAAGAGAGGAAAAAATAGAAAAAAAAAAGACATTTAGAAAATCTTTATGATCACAGATATTTAATCTATTAAATAAAAAACATTATTTAATTCCATTTGTAAAAATATTTTAGTGTCTTGAAGGTCTATTCTTATAAATGTATGCTATAACTGAATTCCAAACAGCAGTGCTGGAAGTGAAGAATGAGTTAGTCCCATTATAGTTTTAAACTGACATTATCAGTCAAATGAACAAAATTTGTATTAACAATTAGTTTTATTTGTTTTATTTTGTTGTTTAGAAACAGCCAGCATACAAAAATGAAGTGGGACTCAGCTAAATAATGTTCTGTGCAGCGGAAGTTGAAGGAAAGTAAACTGAGCCATTGATGCTTCAGTTTTTGACAGTTTTCATAGAGAACTCACTTAATTAGTCAGGGAGCTCAGCCATGTCTCAGATACCCAGCTTTCATCAAAGGAGGGGGATCTACCAGGAAGGTCATTGGCTAAATTGAGTCTTTGGGTTGTGGGCTGCTTTGTTGTTGCTCTTTGCAGGCTGAACTTTCTAAATCTTGCCTTGAGCAGCAGTTTGCAATTCCTGTAAACCATTTATGAGTGTGCTCAAATGTCAGCCTTCTTGGGAAACCGCGTGGGCGTGCTTGGGTGTGTGAGGGGAGGAGTTCAAACAAAATCCTCGTGCTGACAAGTGGGCCTTTGGTCAACAGCTTTCATCAGATTTTGCGTTTTCACGAACTAGTTTTTGTGGAAAAGCAGTCTGTTTAACTTTCTCAGTGACTCTGGGTGTTTTTTCAAAAATGGACATCTCTGCACCCACAGTGCATTAAGACAGAGAGGTGAGCACTCAGGAAATGGGGATATGTTTTGTGCTCCTCCACAACAGCCTCCTTCCAAATTGTGGTTGTGTGTTCCTGAGAAACTGCTATTATTCTCACTTTTCACTTCTTAGGAATCTAATTATTTGATCCTTTGAAACAACACTGCTCACAGAAGGAAATGTTTCCAGAGATTCATTTCTGGGTAAATTACTCCCAAAAAAATGCAATGCTAGTAACCCAAAACGAGTCTAAGAAGCTTCACAGGTTTATCCACAAAGGTTTCGCCTCCTGTCCCTTCCAAAAAGGCGAAACAATCTGCACATAACTCAGAATCAATTTTGACAGAGAAGCAGTTTCCACACAGCTGCTCCTGAAGAAATTGGGAGTTAACCAACTCTTTACAGGTCAAAGCTTGGGCTGATAGACTGAGCACTGGGAATACAACGCTGCCTGCTCTGCAGTGGTGCCTTGCTGCCACTTTGCTGTGTGAGGACAGACAAAGCACACCACAATTCCAGCTACAGAGCACTCGCCTGCAGCCTCCCAGATCCCATACAAATAAGGAAGGGAAGCCCTCAAGAAAAGGATAGATAAAGGGACAAAAAATATCACATTTTCCTCTTCTGCCCCAGCACAGCACATGAGGAACTGAAAGCCAGGTTCACTCTGTCAAATATATGAGTAATGCCACACAAAACAACCCTGGCAAAAAATGGGAAATTGAAACATATATCACAGATTTATTCACTGAATTCTAGAAATTATTTGAATACTTCCTTCCCTGAGAGACTCTGTCCCTGATTGTTATCCCAACAATAGATGATGCTGAAATCTTGTTTCTTCAGTACCAAAAGCAAGAGGTTCCTGCGCATGTAACTACTTTTCTGCACTTAACTGGAGTAAGATTAAATCTTTATGCTCTGTTAAACAGTGAACAAATCTCTTCATGTCTTTTAAGAGATCTCTACAGCAGAAAAGGTATCAAAGAGATGGAGCTGCATGATTGGGAAGTAACATAAAAAGATGAATATGTTTTTCTGATATATTAAAATAATGGCATTTAAAACATAAATTGCATTATATTATATAAACAATTAAAGCTATGTCTATATTTATGTGTGAGAAATTTGTACATAAATCCCTATTTTTTGTTTAATTTTGCATACAAACCCAGTAGTTCATGCAAATAGGTGGCTTTGTGCTAATTCTGGTTGATGGAATAATTTCAATTTCCCCTTATCTCAGTCAACCTTAATTTAATACACAAACTACTGAGAGCAGAAATTGTTAATTATCAATAAATGAACTTCAAATTAAAAGCACATAATGAAAAAGTGCTTATCATCCTTAACTCATTTTGTAATATAAATTTAATTCTTACAGAGAGATGAAAAAAGGTGTCATTAGCAATTTAGGGTGGTAGATTTTTTAAAAGATCCAAGAGTGATATGTTTTTATGATTGTTATTTATTAACAATTTATAATGAATTCTCTCCAGCATTCATGACAGAAAAAGAACTGTTCCTCCATTTTTTATGAAGCTACTCCTGCAAGCTTTCTGAAGATATTTTTTCAGCAACATTTTTACATTTTTAACTAATAATATTGAAAAACACGTGATGCATGTTTTTATAACATTGCAAATCTGCTCATATTTCTAAGGCCAAATCCAACACTCACACTAAATATACAGACATCTCTGTATAGACTAGTTGCTTCCATTATTCCACTTTTGATTTTTTTCATAAAAAACCCACAAACCTGTTAACAATTATGCCTTGCTCATGAGGCTGAAAGGTGAAAAGAGCAAGAAGTACCTGTGACAGAAGTAATTAACTTGATGCCTGGAGATGGTCGTCTCATGCAAAGTGTTTGGACACCTGCAAAGTGCCTGGATGTTTCACTGAATTTCTCCTGAGGCTGCTGTTGTAATGGTGCTGAAAACTCAAATAGTTTTCTTTTCAAAATGTTTTCTCAGCAAAACTCAGCTGAATAAATTTGAGTATTTTGAAGATCATGTCAGGTTTTTGGACTACTGCAGAATCACTGATGTTGGAAAAGACTTCCAAGACGATCTTGTGCTTAATGCCCACCTTGTCCCAAGCCCAGAGCGCTCAGTGTCATATCCACACCTTCCTTGGACATTTCCAGGGATGGGGACTCCAAACCCCCCTGGGCAGCCCCTGCCAAGGCCTGACCACCCTTTCCACGGGGAAATTCCTGCTGATGTCCAACCTGAGCCTCCCCTGGCCCAGCCTGAGGCCGTTCCCTCTCCTCCTGTCCCTGTTCCCTGGAGCAGAGCCCGATCCCCCCGGCTGTCCCCTCCTGTCAGGGAGCTGTGCAGAGCCACAAGGTCCCCCCCGATCCTCCTTTTCTCCAGGCTCAGCCCCTTTCCCAGCTCCCTCAGCCACTCCTGAGGGATACACGCCCCTTCCCCAGCTCTGTTCCCAGCTCTAAATCAAATAAGAACCTCTTTTCCTGTGTGAAAACTGTGCCTGATAAGTCAGATTCAAAATTTATCTGAGGCTGAATTTCCTTCAGAATGGCAGAGTATATGGGGCTGCAAATTACTTATGTCAGGCAATTCGTAACAAACCAAACAATGCAAAAGATTTCTTTTTTTATCGTGAGTTGCACATGTAATCCAGCTAAGATAAATGATTGTCTTTAGCTCAATGGATTCCTTGGCTCTGGCTCACCAGTGCTCCCAAGACTATTTATTGCAGCAGTTTAAAATATTATCCATTTTATAGTCTTCTAAATCATTTTCTTATCAGAAGACGGTCTCTGAATTGGAAAAAAAACATTGCAGTTGTGTAGTTCATGTAAAAGTCATTAGAAAATGCAGAGAATGGTGAAACTAGGAGCAGGAATGCTATATAGCAATCCTCAAACTAACAAGTTCATAGACCCTGTGTGACAGATATTTACTGATGATGAGAACTGGCAGTTCCCCATGAATTCACAAGGGGTCAAGGGTGATCAGTAGTGGTTGAAATTAAATCACAGTTGTTTTGTTGATTCTGAAAATCTTAGAATTCTTAAAAAAAAAATCTTAAAAATTCCTTTTTTACACTGAAGAAAATTCCCAATAAACAGTTTTCCCCAGTAAAAAACATAGTAAGGACTACATGGGATTGATGTTCTCACTGAACTCCTAGTAAGGGCACAATATTCAATGAGAAGAAAACTGTTTATTGCATTTTAGTTTTAATGGCATTCAACAGTGTGTTAAAAAAATTGGTAGGAAAGGGGAGTGTTGTTGCAAGTGCAAATATGCTGTATTTTTTTAAAGTTTGACACAAAAAAAATTCAGCTTTTTAATTTTCCTGGTTTCCTACAATATGCTGAAAGTTTTAGTAAGCTCTAAAGTTCTCTCACAGAGTCAAGGAAAAAAATCTCATATTAGTTTTGTCAGACAAAGATAATCATATGTACTCATGGCTTGAATGGCTATTATTTGTTTTGGAATTAAAATTCTATACAATCAATTTTCATTTTACATGGAAATAGTTGTACTGAGTCTTTCAGGAGAAGAAAAAAACCTCCAAAAACAAATGAGCAGGTTGTTGGTTAACCAAATAATACATTTCTGCCTCTAACAATGAAATTTCATTTTAGAAGTGCATATTTCACATATCAGAAGTAAATATGAATGTGCTAATAATTCCTTTTAGTGCTGTCTTCACAGGACTTTTAAATTGTTAAATCAGTTTAAATATGTCAGATTCTAACATGTACCACTTAAAGTATGCTTCTTTTCAGTAGTTATAGCAACCTGATTTATACCAAAATTATTATTAAAATAGGGTGAAGTACTGGGGTTTTTCTTGTTTTGTTTTTTAAAAACTGCTGCACAGCTTTGCTTTTAGAAATATTGAATCAGTAAACAGACACGTTGATAAAAAATGCAATTTTTTATAATTTGAAACTTAAGGCAGCAACATAGAAAAAGAGCAGGCATAAAGAGATGAGCTCAAAGTAAATCCACAGCAATTTCAATTCTGAGCTCTCCAAGCAGATCAAAATAGAATATTCAAACAAAAATCTTCAAAAAAAGCTATTTATTTTCTCTAAGTACAGAATTCCCCTCATTCCTCCAGTACCTCACCCTTCCTCCTCTGCACACTAAAATTAGAGAAGCTGAAAAAATATAGAGAAACACCTCTCTTTTGAATTAGTTAAAATACGGGTAGAAATCCAGGTTTTCTGTAGTTGTTGCTTATGTAAAAGTACTTAATAAACTTCATTTTTTTAGCAATGGTTTTCAAAGCCAAATTTAGTTCTCTGCAAAGTTAAAAGAATTTTCACTAGCAATTTTTCCCTTCTTGTTGGAATTGCCTTAACTTTATAACTAATTTTTACCTATTATGAGACCCCAAACACAGTGCTTGGGGCTTGTATATTTTCACTTGTTGCTCTTCACTCATTTTTATTTTTGATATGAAAAAAAGATCTGACTCTTAATCCTAGAAATTGTGCAGAAATTCTGGGAGATAAACCAGTAAGTTACAATGAAAGCATATTACCCTTTATGACATTTGTTGAACCCATCAGCCTCCTAAATAATTTTCCACTTGTCTTAATAGGATTGCAATGAAAGATTTGTGTGGAAAGAGTGAAAAGTTTGGACTTATAAATGTATTTTATCAGAAAAATACATGGAAAAGGAGAAAAAAATTCCTTAAATACAAGAAAGCAAATATTTCCATGACTTTAGGATGTCTCTGTAGGTATTGGAAAGTCCTTGGAGACTCTGCAGATGTCAGGATCGAGTCTTCTGGGATCTGGCAGCCCCAGTGTGGTCCTGAAAGAATGCAAAAGCATCTGCGGCCCACAAAACATCACAGTGTTCCTAATCTTGAAACAGAAAAACAGATGTGTCCTGTGCCAACCTGTTCTACCCTGCTACAATTCAAGGAATTTTAATAAATATCACCACATGATCACTTCAGCCCTGAGAAAGGACAAAGTGAATGTCAGTGGCAGGAGTGTGTTCACACATCCCACTCTGAGTGCATTTTTTAATCGTAAATTGTACTCACAGGATCATTTAGGTTGGAAAAGACCTTCAAGATCATCCAGTCCAACCTCTGAGTAAGTGTTTATGCAGATGTGAAGGACCAGATTCACCTGGAAGAAACTGGAAAGCTGGTGGGTTCAGAGGAAATACCAATTTCCACCTTCCTCATCAGCTTTCCTTCTTTTCTCCAGAGTGACTGACCATCCGTATAATCCTAACATTAAAATCACAGAGTCACAGAATCACTGGGGTTAGAAGAGACCTCCAAAAAAGACCACCCTGAGCCAAACGTCCACCTTGTCAGCAGCTCTGAGTGCCGTGTCCAGGCCTCCTTGGTCACCTCCAGGGATGAGGAATCCAAACCTCCCTGGGTAGCCCCTGCAGGCCCTGACCACCCTTTCCATGGAGAAATTCCTGCTGGTGTCCTGTCAGGGAGCTGTGCAGAGCCACAAGGTCCCCCCTGAGCCTCCTTTTTTCCAGGCTGAGCCCCTTTCCCAGCTCCCTCAGCCACTCCTGGGGCTCCAGCCCCTTCTCCAGCTCCATTCTCTTCTCTGGACATGCTCCAACCCCCTCAGTCTCCTGTCATGAGGGGCCTTTCCCAGCTTTCCAGCCACTCTACCCCAGCCTGGAGTGTTCCATGGGGTTGTTGTGCTCTCATCACTCCTTTTCCAAAAGAAACCGTTTCCTCTGTTCATGGGATGCTTGCTGCTTGTGCAACCTCTCTCCAGCCTCTTCAGTCTGCTTTGGAACACAAGAAATGGCAACTAAGACATAATATGGCCAAAATAGTTCTTGAACCATTTTCATCAACCTAAAGATGAACACATAACCCATGCCAGGTATTCAACACTCACGGCAAGACATTAGAGTATGTTTTTGGATTTTTTTTGTGTTCTTAGTTGAGTATTTTTGGTTGTGTGGTTGGGTTTTTTTGTGTCTTTTTTGTTGTTGTTTGTTTTGTTTTGATTTGATTTTGTTGTTGAGGATTTTATTAATTTTTTTGTTTTGTTTTGTTTAACTGGACAAATGTAATTTTGAAGTCAAATTCTTTTAGGGACCATGTCCATATCAGTAGAAAGGACTATGCAGGGAAAGGTTTCTGTTTTGTTACCTTATGTTCAAAATCACAGATTATGCTGTTTCTCAAGCCATATCCACTCTCACACTTACTGTCCAGAAATTATAAACACATGACAAGCACTTGTATCAAAAAGATAGCAATCAGAATGGAAATCTCCTAGATAACCAGTTCCAAAGCTCTTTCACCTGAAAATAGGAGTCGCTTACTACTGAAATAAATAAATAAAATCTGAGCTTAACTTTCACATCCTTGTGATTTATATATGAAACAGAATGCTGTGGGCAGAAAGGAGGAGAAATCCTGTATAACATGCAATTCTGACCTGCAATCATTTGGAGACAATAAATGTGGACCCCCACTGTGATGTTTTTAGGGAGATGCATCTTTAGGACGGAAAAAAAAATCTTTAAGAACCACCTTTGAGTGATATAACTAATCATGATATAATGCTAGATTAAGCTGAATGTAAGTGTTGTGCTGGCAGCACTGATAGCACTGCCCCTGCTCTTACCTACCTAACAGATGTCATTTTATATCAGCAGGAGACTTTTCCACATCCTCTGGCCTATTTACTGGTACCAATTCACACGTTGCCACTGGGCAAGGCAATTCACAAACATTTGGTGAGCTTTCATTGACGGGCTGCTGAAGCTCTGGTTTGTCAGTCACTAGAGCTTCATATTGGTTTGGCTGGGATCTGGTCAGATGTGTAATGGCTCTGACATGTTAAAAAAAAATAATTTTCAAAATAAAAGCATTAAAAAGCAGACACGAAAGGGGAAGTCTGAATGCCTCCAAGTTTTTGTTTCCATATCAAGTTACATAGTTCTGACTAGAAAATTAATCATTATTGCTTCTGGTATGTTCTGGGAAAATGAATGTCAGCATGAATTCAGGAGCCAATATTATTAATACTTCTTTTATACTCACACAAAATGTTGTTATCATTTTTCAGGAAGCAAATGTATTTAATATGTGACTTTTCTGATGGGCTACTGACTACAGCAGTGCTTTGTGGAGATGTTAAACTTTTCTCTTTTCAGTTCACCCAATGCTCAACAGCTCAGCTATTGGCAAAAACAGAACTAAATAGCCACAAACTGCTGTAATTGCTCTTCCCTTACTGTCAGTTTATCACAGGATGGATTTTTCCTGCAGGCACTTCTCCTCAGTGGCATTCTGCTCAGCTGTGAGCATGAGGGTTGTGTTGGATCCTCTTCACAAGGACCAGAAAAATCTGAGGCTTCACTCTCACAGTGAGATGCTTCAGCAGAAAATTGTTTATTCATTTCTGGGCAGATTTCATTTTGTATGACATGTGCCATGGATTGAGTTGCTTTGATTGCTTATTTTGGGTGGGGCACAGTTTTATTCTTACCCCATGGCAATCCTTACCAGTCATTCCACTGGCAAACCTTTAAGACAGATAAAGAAATCAATTATCCCTTTCCCAGTTCCCCTGAAGCACATACCTTCTATTGACACTGTCTTGGTTTCTTTCACATGCTTCCTAATATCTGGGTCTTCAGGGACCCTCTGAAGATTTCAGTCTGTTATGGCATCCTACTTTACTCCGTGACCCATATGCAGGTCATGCTCTAAGGGCTGCATTCAACACTTCCTTTTCTCTTTCCCCTCTCCTTTCTACAGAGTTTGATCCTTTCTAAGTTTTGGAGGGGATTTTTTTTTGCATTGAGTACAACTGCAAATTATTAAACATTAATTACAAATATTTTATACTTTGAAATTATTTATACATGTATAAAGGAAAGTCATGTTTGTTGAAATGTCTCCTTCCTCCTCCATCCCCTATGACAGAGCTCTTCAAAGCATGTGTGTAATAGTGTAAAGCAAAAAAGGAGTAATGTGCAATGGAGAAATTGAAAAAACTGAGAGAAAGCTGAGTTTCAGGGTTTTGTTGTCATTTTGGGGTGTTTTTTTGTTGTTTTGTTTGTGGGTTTTTTGTTGTTTTTGGTTGGGTTTTCTTAGTTGCTTGTTTGTTTTGCTTTTTTGGGGTGGTTGATTTCTTTTTTGTTGTTTGTTTGATTGGGGTTTTTTCATTGGTTGGTTAATCGGTTGGTTGTTTTTTTGGGTTTGATTTCGTTTGGTTGCGCAGTTTCTGAGGATTTACACCATCATAGGAAGGTTATGCAGTTCAGCTAGATATTCCCAACTTGTAGCTGCACTATCATCACCACTGTGAGGAAGGAAAAACGTTATTAGAGAAATTTGGCTGAAAATGGCCAGTTATGAGTTTAATTTTTTGTCCTGGTTCTGGTCAGAGTTATAAGCTTCAATATTTGGAGTTTCCCAGCATCTGAGTGATTGCCCTGTACACTGGTGGAGGCACAGGTAAACCTATCTGTATTTGGTAATGTAATTTTCAAATTATTTAATTTATTACATTTGGACACTGCAGTGAACTCTTGTTACTACTTCAGTTTGCAACCACTCTAAAAAAAAATTATTTTGAAAAAGACATTTATTCCCACTGGCACAATGCTTTTCTTCTCCAAGGCCAGTACTGTCTTCCAACTTTCATTGCCTACAAAAGCAATTGTATGTTTTTAATATTTTTGAGATATTTGGCATATTTTCTTCCAAGATTTTAGTCAGGTTACGTGATAATACTCATCTGCCTACAAACAAAGAGAAACATTGTCAGGAGCAGGAGATCACACTCACCAGATCTTTGTTGGATTCCACACATTTTCATCTAACCATTTTAGTAAATGCTTTTGAGAAAGGTAGTAAGTAAATAACTCTTGTCCAAATCTCATAATACTCAGATCTTATCAAACGGATCTTTAAGATTTTTTTTTTTTCCTACCCACATCAGGAAACAACAACAGATTTCTAGACAACTTCCCAAAATCAGCAATATCTGTGTTTGGAAACACACAACTTCCAGTGAATTTTAAAATTTCAGATTTGTTTGAGTAAAATAGACTATAATATAGACTATAATTCAATTTTTTTACCACGAAAACATTGATATGTGTTTTCCTAATCCATTTCATAACAAAAAAATAAACAAGATGCATTTTTGAGTGTCTTAGAGTAAATAAAGTATCTCTAGTTCCACAATATTTTTTACTATATCCCTGTTTTCTTTACTTTCATTATAGAAACATGCAGCTTTGGACTCTTAGCTAGAAAAAAGCCTGTTGACTGAACTCAGGTCAATTTTTTTATATTAAAAAGTAGTCTGACTGTTCATTCTGAGTATTGTTCTAATTGTAAATTATGTGACAGCATTGTCCCAAAGCCAAGGACTTTTGATACTTTAAAAGTTTGAGAATAATTTATCACATTCTCACTTTGCTAATTGTAAATTCCTGAATCTTACTTAGGCTTGTGAAAAGCGTGAGGGAAAGGCAAGGTTGTGAAGATTGTGATGAGGGGACAAGGACTTGTCAATAAAATGTGAGAAACCAAATGTTAATATTATTAAAATAAGATCCTTGACCCACTGGACTTGTAATGAATTATGAACAGCTTTGTTAATTTACAGTCTTGTTTCAAATTTTAAATCACATGTGGTACAACCAGAAATTGAATTCCTTTCATTAATATTTCATTAAAAATGAAATGCAGTAAAGACATTTAGACCTTTGGATATTTTTAAATGACAATTTAAAATAAACATTTTAATTCCCTGCACCAACATATTTAAAAGTTAAAAGCCTACTGCCACACACTTCCACTGTTACATAAATCCTAATGCTGCACTCTATATAGAGCTATTCACAGCAGTGGTTTAATAATGATCTATTAAACATTTCCACCTAAGTCAGTGTTAGAGCCATACTTTAGATACCACATGAAATACCACTACACAATATAATGAGTATTTATTATCATAATATATTATTTAATATAATGAAGCTAAACCTTTTGTAATCACTGTATGCAAGTGAAGATAAACATTCTCTTCTAAACACTTGAAATATGTAAGATAAGACTGCATAGAATTTAATAGTCTAAATTACATTATATAAACTATTTATGCCTTCAACTTAATCTGACATGAGTATTAGTTAGAGAAACAATGACTTGCATCTGCTGTGACATTTTGAAATGTAAAAAAAACTCACTGATCAACAGTACTTTGTACCATCACCAATTATTTTTATGGAAATACTGCCTGAAGATTTCAGTTTTGTTCTATGATAACAAATTGGAGAAGTTATAAGTAGAAAAGCAGGTCATTTGGTCAAGTTCTTTCTCATTCACTCTTTTCATCATCCTCTGTTGCAGATATGCCACAGCTGTGCCTGCTTGTTGAAGAATGATTTGCAGCCATGAACTTGTGTTTTCTTCCTCTGTGAGAAATCCACATCAGCATTAACCAAAGCTTCATTCAAAATAAGCTGCTTCTGCAGCAGAAGATCATCATGAGAGGTGCAGGTGACACTGCCAAGGGACAGGATGACATCCTGAGGGACGTGGATATCCCAGGAGTGGCCCATGGGGATCTCAGGAGACTTAACCAGGCCAGGGGCTGGGTCAGGGCAGCCCTGGGCTGGATCCAGGCTGGGGCTGAGCAGATGGAGCAGCCCTGGAGGAGCCCTGGGGGTGCTGTGGGGCAGAGCTGGGACCCCAAAGCCCCTGTGCTGGGCTGAGCCCCAGCGTGGGCAGCAGGGGAGGGGGGATTCTGCCCCTCTGCCCCCTCAGCTGAGCCCCCACCTGCAGAGCTGCCCCAGCCCTGGGGCCAGCACAGGAAGGAGCTGGAGCTGCTGCAGCCAGGCCAGAGGAGGCTCCAGGATGAGCAGAGGGATGGAGCAGGAAAGGCTGGCAGAGCTGGGATTGCTCAGCCTGGACAGGAGAAGCTTTAGGGTGACCTCAGTGGGGCCTTGCAGTGCCTGAAGGAGCTGCAGGAAAGATGCAGAGAGACCATTGACAAGGGCTGGAGGGACAGGACACAGGGAATGGCTTCCCACTGCCAGAGGGCAGGGATGGATGGGATATTGGGAAGGAATTGTTCCCTGTATGAGTGGGGAGGCCCTGGCACAGGGTGCCCAGAGAAGCTGTGGCCCCTGGATCCCTGGCAGTGTCCAAGGCCAGGCTGGACACTGGGGCTTGGAACAACCTGGGACAGTGAAAGGTGTCGCTGCCCATGGCAGGGGGTGGAATGAGATGAGCTTCAAAGTCTCTTTGAACATGAACCTTTCTATGGTTCTGTGATTTTATGGTCTTTATTAAGGTATACCTAATAGAGCCTAACAAGCCTAGTAGCTCCTTTTCTGTTCTCATATTTACCCTTCAATGATGCTTTAGGAGGAGCAGAATTCTTTTTGTAAGCACCTGATACAGCTACTGTGTCCTCTACCACTTTCCAAATGTTTGGGAAAAGTGCCTCTAATAACCAGCCAAAGCACACTGTAGCAAGGGTAAGTGCTCCTTCCACATCAATAATTTCCCTCTTCTACTGATAATGAAAATATCTATTTTCTATTAGGACCTATTAGGAAACTTGTAAAATGTATATGCTGAAACACGGGGCTGTACAGAATGCCTGCTTTTGTTCTCCTTAGAGACATCTTCAATAGCTGCATATGCATTTAAAGGTATTTATGAAATATGTTTCCAAATGTAATCTATATTCCAGAATATGTATTTTGAAAGAAATTTGAAATCAGACATCTAGCTATAAGCTTGCACACACAGAAAAGCACCTGCACACCGACATGAAATAATTTTATTTTAAGCAATGTGAGGACCTTTAGCTTAGGATGTTTGTTTGTCGAAATACTGGCAGAGCTGCATGTGACAAGCTTTGCATTCAGGACATAAAAGTGCATATTTCAACCGATTCAACCTGCAGAAAGCAAGGGTAAAGGGCTTGAAAAACTTGGATTCCAAAGTTCTTTTAATTGTCAGGGGAAAGACAGACAGACATGAGTGTCTGGGGGCTAAACATTTTCTTATGTCTTGTTGAAGCATGCAAATAAATATATGAATTTTTTTTTATTCCTTTTTAAAAGAAGATCTAAAGGAATAAAAATTTATATTGAATGCCCCTTGCCAAAACCATAACAGACATGTGAAGCAGGAGGACACTTTCAAAGCAGCATGCAAGTCTGTAAGTGCAAAGCACTTCCTTGTCTCAGTCTCCAGACACAACTTTGAAAGATTTCCCAGAAGTTTTGTTTGGTGTTTTCTCATTCGTTAAAAAAAAAAAAAAAAAACAAAAAACAAAAAAAAACCACTGAGCTTTCATGGCAGAAATGAAAGAAAAAACAGCAAAGGCTGAAAGAAAAGTGTTTGTGCAAAACAAGACAATGAGCAAAGGAGCTCTGGCTGGCCAAACAGATTTTGGCAGTATAAGAAAAAAAAATGTATTCTTGATGGATATTTTGTTCCTGAGAGCAACCTGGGCGCATTCTGCTCCAAGGTGGCCTGCTGAATGGACGACAGACAGCTGTGGATGTCATCTGTCTGAGGTGCTGAGGACTTCAGGAAAGACACTGTGTCCCACAGGATTTTTCCTGGCGAAACTATCTGCTCACAGCTTGGATAGCTGTGCTCTTCCCTGATTAAAACACTGCCTGGATGGATGGTCCCAAAGTCCAGTGGTGAGTGGAATTCAGGTCACCAGTGGTGATCCCCAGTACAGGGGCCTGTTGCATTTAATATCTTTATTTATGATCTGGTCCGGCTGGATTGATGGGATAAGGCCAGTGATGTGAGCTAAAAGCAGGCTAAGTCTCATGTCCTGCCTTTGAGTCACAGCAAACCCCTGAAGCTCCAGGGTGGGGCAGAGGGGCTGGAAACCTGGAAAAGGCCCTGTGGGTGTTGGTGACAGCAGCAGAAGCAGGGCAGTGACTGTCCCCTGTGCTGGTACTGCTGAGTGACCACCTTGCAGCTGTGTCCAGTTCTGAGCCCCTTACATCAGGGAAATGAGGGGCTAGAGTGCGTCCAAGGAAGGGAATGGAGCTGGGAAAGGGGCTCAGGGGTGACCTTTTGGCTCTGCACAATTCCCTTACAGGAGGGGACAGCTGGGGGATTTCAGCTCTGCTCCCAGGGAACAGGAGAAGAGAGAATAGCCTCAGGCTGGGCCAGGGGAGGTTTAGGGCTGGTATCAGGGAAAATTCCTTCAGTTGCCTCCTGTCCAGCCTGGGAGGTGGTGGAGTCCCCATCCCTGGATGGATTTAAAAGCCATGTAGATCAGGCACTTGGGGACAGGGGTTAGGGGTGGTCATGACAATGCTGATTTAATGGCTGGACTCAATGGTCAGGCTCAATGGTCCTAGAGGTCATTTCCAACCTAAACGATTTTGTGGTTCCATGATGAGCTGAAAAAGTTTGGAGCTAGTCTGTCATTAACAGCTGCTCCAGCAGTTGCTGTGTTCTGTAGACAGAGGACAATTTTACTTGAAATAGGAGATTTTAGGAGGGGTTTTCCTCTCATAACTGCTGAGTGCAACCTTTCAAGTCACTAATACAAGGAATGAACATGGTCAAGGACTCCAGAAAGACCTATCCATAATGTAGAGGTCTTCTAGATCTCACAGAACATTCAAGCCTGTCAATCATCAGCCCAGAAATTTCTCGGCAACATAAACATTTTTGGTTTGTTTGGCACAGAATGGCACTTCCAAAAGGAACAAGATTTATTACACTTCTGAGAAGAAGCAAAACCCTTGACCAAGTACTGCCTGAACCAACATCTCCACTGCTTGCTGCAAAATAAAGGAGGATAGCACTCAGATTTAGCTAGACTTAAATGTACCTATTGTCAAAGTCACTTCATCAAGGAAGTTGAACATGGCCTGGAAAGAAAAGTGTGTTATTTTCTAAAAAAACTTTTTCTTTCCTAAAAAACTTTAACTTCCTAAAAACTAGAACTAATGTGTAGGAGCTTTATGTTATCTTTGAGCTTTTTTGTATTCCATAAAGTGGTTAATAGAATCAAAGAATGTTATTTTTTTTTTCATGTGGAAGGGACGTTTAAAGGCCATCATGGCCATCATGTCCAACCCCTGCAATGAGCAGGGACATCTTCAACAAGGTGTGGATGCTCACAGCCCTGTCCAGCCTTGAAGGGATGATGCACCCACCACATCTCTGAGGAGCCTGTTCCAGTGCCTCACCACCTTCATCACAGAAAATTTCTTCCTTTCATCTAGTTTTAACTCTTTCCTCTTTCGTTTAAGACCAATATCTCTTATCCTTTTATTACAGGCCCTGATAAAAATTCTGTCCCCACCTTTCTTGTAAGGCAGTAGAAGGGGCTCTGAAGTCTCTTCAGAAGCTTCTTTTCTCCAGGCTGAACACCCCAAGCTCTCACAGCCTTTCAAGTAATTCATCAGTAGTTTAAAATCAGCTAAAATATTGTTCTGCTGAGAAAGTCGCAAGAAGTATTTTTTTTTTCTTTGAGGCATTAAAAAAGTCGTAAGATGGTTTCCACAGCAACTCTGACATTACACACCAGTGTAATTTTCAGGCCTCCTGAATTTATTTATTTATTTGTGCCTGCAGCTTTGCCTCTGGCATAAACCTTTGCTACTGAACTGAAGCTTATGATACATGTCATGATTTTTCCCACTGCCAAATCTAGATCTGACCAGCTAGTTTAAAAGGGAGAATTTTCATAAGTGAGAGAAGAGGGGGAATAAAAAGAAAAAAAAAACCAACAAAAACTTACTGTCAAGCTTGCATCTCCAAGGACATGGATGCAGAAGTGAATATCCAGTTTTCAGAATATAGATTTTTAGCTTGCATGCCAGGTTTCAGAAGAACCTTCAGTGGCTTAGTTTAAGCTTCATGTACTGAATGGCTTGTTTTACATGTGAGTGAAGGTTGTTACAAAATGACTGCTTCAGGACCTGAATTTTTCTGGAATGCAGAAAATATAGAAACAGCAAAACATGGCCAAAAAGGAAGGCTGAGAAGAGCAGCTGCTGCAAATCTTGCTAAGCTCTGAAGTGCCTGAGAAATAAATTCTAAATCTCTGTCTCCTATAGAGATAAATCTGTGTGTAATTGAAGGAGGTAGAAATTACAAACTATGGTTTTTAGTGGAAGGGTGATTTTTTCTTGCTCCTGAGTTCTTGAAGTGAGGAGGGAACAAGTCAAAGAGGACCCATGGTTCATTTGCATGAAGTTGTGTAAGGAAAACCTTGCTAAAAAGCAAAAAACAGAACTCAACCATGTGCTGAAACTAGAACTGTACAGATAGAAAGCCTAATTTTTTCTTTTTTTTTTTTAAATTATAATTACAGAAAAACACGTCTTCATGCAGATGGTGAGAGACAGCTCTCAATAGAGTAAACAGATCATAAAGAAGTTCAAAACAAAAACAAAACCCCAAGCCTATACTATATAAACATTTCCTAAAATATACAGTTATTCTATCTTCTTATATTTTTATGCCTACCTACCTAATACTCTGTTTCTCTACTCTTTTGTCATGTTTGTAAACTTCATCTTGAGTTACTGGTGCAGTTCAGATGACACAGACTGCAGTGTGTGCTTTTGTCTTCAGCAGCAAGATGCTGAAATTATTTGCATGTATTTAGAACACTGATTCTGGTGGCAATATAACACCAAACCAGTGTAAGACCTGCCCTTCCAAACTGCAAATACCCCACTGTGACATGGTGGAACTTGGAAAATAAAAGTGGAAAATTTGAGGATACAATAGCCCAGATGAACATATATAAACATATATGTGTATTTAGTATTTTTGATTTTGGAGAATGGTGAAAATCTCAACCAATAGAATGTGAAATTAATATAGTCAGGATTTTTTTTGGGGAGGAAGTTATCTGGGGAGGGTAAAATGAAATGGTGACCTATCATTTTTTTGAAGAGGTAGCATTGAGTATTAGTGCTCCAGTCACAGCTGTTCCTGATTTGTCTCTTTGTCTTTTTCTTGTCTAAGAGTCCTGAAGTATGATGTATGTTTTCAGACTTTACCCAAAGGACATGTCTTGGTTTCCTTCTCCTTTTCTTTCAGCTGAAAGAAGAGAAAACTTAAATTGCTAAAAACTACAAGGTTATTTATTAATCTATTCATAGGGTCCTTGAAAAGATTGGTTGTCACAATGTGAGGATTTTGTCCAACCTAATCCTTCAAAAGACACTGCACTTTAGAAGGGGCTGTTTTCTTTAGAAGGGTCTGTTTATTTGGGGAGGGCCCAAGAAATTCTTCCTGAGTATTATGAGGACATCACACCCTGAAAATTTTGCTTCAAAATTCTGAGGTTATCAGACTTTCATGACTTCTTGTGGCATTAGCACTGCTGTGCAAAATCCAAAGGAAAGCTGTTAGAACATCCTCTTTGTTTTTTTCTTGTGGAATGTTCCTTAAATGTATTATGGTGATTCAATACTAGAAGCTCTAGTTGAAATAATCTGTCTTGGATGCATGGTTATTCACAAATTGTATTGAGTTAGACTCTCTTTCCCCTCACTCCTCCCCCCTGTAGCTGTTTGCTAACTTTTAACCTTTTGAAAGTTCTTTCTGCCTCACAAAGTAGACTGCAGGAGTGCTCCAAACAGGCTCTTGTAAAATAAAGGTGCACAAATCCAATTTTGCACTTCAATATTCATTTCCCTGTTGTGAAATGTTAAGGTCAAAGCAAGGTCAGAATTGATTTTTATCATGTTGATGAAGGTATAGAATTATAAATGCCTCTTTAACTGTGTGTCAAATAAATTTTGAAATATAGATTATGCACTTATAAGTGCACATATTAGTATGGAAGCTGCCTTATCAGGCAGAAGTTTAAATAACTAATTATTTTCAGGCATTCAAAAGAAATTCAACTCTACAGGATGTGTCTGAGGGTTAAGTAAATACAGATTTAATGTCTTGATAAATGGTGACTTTAATGTAAATGATATAAAATGGTTTCAGCCTCACAGGGAGCTGTAGTCCTCAAGCAATATCTGAAAAAATATCACCATTGAAAGAAGTTGGGCTTTAGGTAAACTTACCCTAAAACAATCTTCTCTCCCCTCTGTCCATGACCACAGACCTGCTTGGATCAATGGATGTAGAATCATATTTACAGGAAAGTAGACATATATTAAATGAACCAGCTTAATTTTGAGGAACTAAAGAATGAGGTCATCTTTGTGACTAAAAAAGCTGATGTTGCAAGAAGAAAGAAGAAGAAGTAGAAAAGTTGCTGACAGGCACAGGGGGTGTCAACCCAAGTAAAATAATGCTTACAGTATCAACCAATTAGACAAAGAAGAAGATTCATGCTTGCTTTGTAGTGTCGTTGTCGAGGCGGTCACGACATGAGTCAGAGACCACAAGCAGTCTCCCATTATTGCTAGTTGGTGGCTCACCTAGTTCCAGGTGTCTTGATAGGAGAAAATCAGGTCCGGACCTGCCTGTGGCTTTCACCAGCCACTCTCAGCTACACCAACACTGCCTCCCCCACTATGTGCCAGTGGGTCACTGTGGTAGTCAAGATGGTCAAGATACACAAACTACTTCCTTAAAAACTTCTGGGGGCTCCAAGTATCAGGACTTTATAAATCTTTGATATCAATCAGAAGGCTTCACACACCAACACCTTGTTCCTTAACAGTCTCTATCTTATTTCCCAAAGGCATCTCTAAGCAGCTCTCAGGGTCTGTCCATTTATGCCAGCAGCCAGTCAGTCAGTTCTCCTTTTTCTCTCGTCCTTCTCGCAACACCAGCTCACTCCAGCCTGGCCCTGGCCCAGCCCCTGTCCTTGTCAGTTCCTGGTACAAGGTCTTACCTTATCTGTCCCTTGGACTGCCTCCTATCCCTGGGTCTTCACAGCACAGCAGCAGATTCCAACTGAGCTACAACAGCAACCACAACCACAGCCCTCCCAGCCAGCTCACTCTTTATCACACCCAGAGCTGGCAGGGCAAGGCTGTTCCCACTCTAGGATAATTAACACAGCTGCAATACATCAGAGGCAAGATTACCTTTAGTACCAACTCTTTGTTTCCCCACACTCTTTGCGTATCTTACTACATTTTAGACAAGATAAAACTATCAATCAAGAGATGCATGGACAAAGCAAAGTTACCAATCAAATAGAGCATAACTGTGTAGACCAAGATAAGAAGTAAATATAAACAATGTTTAGAAGCACAATAACAGCTTTTACTAGATTCATATTAAATCATGCAGAATCCTTTCTCTTATTTCCTCAAATGGAGAATGGAGAAAATTAGTAAGAAATCTTACAAGAAGCAGGATCTAAAAAGAATCATCTTAACTTTATAGAATGCAGTGGGCTGATGATGGCTAATGGCATCTGAGACCAGTGATTGAAACAAAACACCTAAAATTAAACCACATATCAGCAAAGTGACTGAGTGCAGGACTGAAAAAATCCATGTTGGCTTTTCTTTTTCTCTTAATGACTGAAATTATTTCATATTCCTGCCTCAATTCAGTAGCATATGATTATTGTGTTTTGCTACAGATATTTTTTCTGGGAAAATTGCCTAATGTCTGTCACCATCTTCATCTGGCTGATGTTCCTAGTCACCTGTATAATTCCCTGGTTTTGGAGTTTCCTTGGCAGTACTGTGTATTTCTCTATAACCAATACATCTCTCTCCCTTGACACTGTACAAACATGCTGGATTTTTGCCAGAATGAAGATGAAATTAAAACTCTGTACTTTAGGCTGAAATGAACTGTAATCAGTGTAATTATAGCAATTTTTGTATATTATTCTTCCATATGTTTGAAAGAAATTATTTTATTATTGCTTTTATTTGGGGAACTTTTTTTTAAATTAAAAAAAAAAGGTAGTCTAACCTTTTTTTGCAACAAAAAAGAACTGCAAAATACCTGGACAACTCATCCTTGCTTGGATTCCTTATAAAGATCTGTGTGATTTTGATTGTATGTTTTACATTCCTAAGTGCCAAGCGTAAACTCCTTTTAAAGATCAATTCAGCATTTCTGCATCTGAAAAAGGTATTCTTCTTTCCTTGCAAGAGAGTACAAGGAAAAGGATAGTTGTGAGACATACAATAGTAAAAAAATTACAATTTCTTGATTAATATTGATATTTCTATTGCCGCTGATCTCTCACAAGCAACAAATAGAGCTATAACCTATATATAGAATAGACAGAAAAAGGGGAAGCTGTGACACCAACTCTCCTAAGCTGGACAACATGTGCTAATAGATAATCTTAAGCATGTTCTAGGGAAAGGTAATTTTAAAAAGGGCTTCTTGGCAGAGGGATAAAAACAGTATCAAACCCCTGTTTGAAATATCTAAAGTTATGAAACTTGGTAATTAATATGACAATATGTATAATTCCATTAAGAATAGCAAGAGCGTAAGAATAGACCATAAGAATAGACTAGAGCAAGAAAAAGGTTATGGCAAGAGGACAAAAATGGAGAAAATTGTAAAATTAAATGTTAAGAGAGGATTACCTAATAATCCATATTTATTGAGAATTCCTGATAACAATTATGCAATGTTTCTTATTAGCTCAGTCACTGTAAGCGTGTGGGAAATTAACTGCTTAATATTCAAAAGAGGAAGAAAGTAAAGCTGTTACATAGACATATATAGACTCCTAATTAATAAATATATATGGACAAATGCCAGGGCTGGGGATAAAAATGCTTATAATGCTCATCCTTGCAGGAGAAATGGACCTCTGTACACAGAACCAGTATGATTTCGCAGAAGCCATTTATTGTTTACAGTAAGTGACAGTTATAGATTTCTGCATAGCATAGACACACACACACACACATTATTTGATTGGATCCTCAGCCTGTCCATGAGGCTGGCATGCACTCCCCAGGGCGCCCAATTGGCCAGAATTCATTCCCTTGCCGAACCCACTGTTATCTGAAGGTTGCATTCTTGATGGCCAGTTTCCCAAGCCACTCAATCTTATTTTAGCCCTGTTTTTCTCTCAGCAGCCTTGGTGGATTCCTGAGGCTTGAGTAACAAAACTGCAGGTGTTCAGATAACATCACAGGGAGTTTGGAGTGTACAGAGAATGGCTTAACTCATGCAAATACACTACTACACATCCTATCAGACACACCCTGTGAATGTGGACTGAGTCCAGAAAAACACAGGATATTATCTACATTTGTCTAATGTGAAGATAAAAGTTTATTTTCATTATCTTACCAGTTGTAAAATAAGTTTAATTCTCCCATTATCTTTTTTTCTTTTTTCTTTTGAGTTGTAGATACATGGAGTTTCATACAACTGAATTTCACAGAATGCCAGAATGGTTTGGGTTGGAAGGAACCTTAATGCTCATCTTATTCCATCCCCTGCTATTGTATGTCCAAATGTTAAAAAGTATACAAAAATTAGATCTAGTAGACAGAGATGGGCTGTCCACCTTTTGCTAAAAATCCTGCACATCTATTGATGGAAATAAAAGCTTTGGCTCTGTTGTGTCTTTTTACCAGGCACTGGCACTGAATTTAAAAACATTAATCTCCAGACTAAAACCTGAGATTTAAACACAGAAAAAAAAAAAACCCAAAACCATACATGCACTGTGGATGAAGTCACAGTCCAGAGGAAAAGGTTTTCTCCCAAGTGAAAAGAATAAAGCTAAAGTGCAGTTCTTATCAAAAAGTCATAAATTATGAATAGTGACACATTGAATACTCTGCCTGGATTACTTAAATAGCAATACTGTTATGAAGCTGGGGCAAGGATGGTTTGCGATCAGTTTCTTTCCAAAAGATCACTTTTCTGGAGAGCACCCTCATACACAGAGAACAGTACTGCAAAGGGGGTGGTTGAACAGAGGGATTCTTTTGTCAGTCAGCTTGTAATGTGAATTTTGGGTGGAGCTACTCCACAGTGCACAAGGTTCTGAAAGCATACCTTATTTCCCTTTGAAAGCCTATTTTTGATTGCTTACATGATTTGTGAAAATGGATTTGCTAGGCCAGATTGTCCAGGTTCTTATGAAATTTGGTTATGAGTGACCTGACTACAGACTAATGAAAAACCTTGGTCCCAGGAGAGAACTGCTGTCAATTGTTCCAAATTTGTGGTCATTGACACAAAAAAATTCCCATGAACCTGTTATTTTCATCACTTAATGGGATCAGATGTTATTGAATTAATTTGCCATATTTGAAAACACATGCAAAAATAAGAGGATTTGGAAGGAATATTTCCTCCATCATGGTAATCTCTTCCATGACTTGCTGTCTCATGCTAATCCAGAAATGTTTGTTAACAAAATCCTTCAGAGAAATATTTGAGCATATCAAATCAAATAATAACTATGAATGCTTCTTAATAGCAACACAACTCATGAGAAATGGTATTCCACAGATTTTGTTTTGGGATGCCTCATGGATGTAATAAGACTAAAATTGGTGAGTTCATACAGAGAAGGTACAGAGTTTTACAGGGATATTTTCTAGAGAAGTGTTAAAACTATGAGAAAACAGAAAGATGTTCTTGGCTTCTTGACACCAGGATAACTACTGTCAAAGATGGAGAAAAAAAAAAAAAAAAAAAAGGAAAAACAAAAAAGAGAAATTATGATTCACTTAGTACAAAAGGTCCAGTGAAAAATAAAATTTTATAAAGCAGTAAAGGGCAAAAAGAAGAGTTGAGAGAAATAGCAAAACAGCCCTCCCTGAAAACAGTGGTCAAGTCATGCTTTGGCAGCTCTGTGCAGACCCTCAGCTGCCTACCAGAGTGACAGAGCACTTAAAAGGGTCTCAGCTTCTTTCCTCATCTGCCCTTTCATCATTTGCCCTCCACACACTTCTGTCAAAAATCACTGAAGGCTTTCACATGACGATTTCCATGGCTGGTTTATGACGTCTCTAAGGTCTCTAAGGAGAGAGTTTAATTGTTCTCAGCAAATGACCTCAGCACTTCCAACTGTGGAAAATATTTTCAGATTGCACTGATGTGTGTATCAAGTTTTTAATTTTTTTTTTTTCTGTGCTGCAAATCCACTTGGTAACAGTGAGCTCGCTATTAGGTTTTCTATATGAACTGCCATTTCCCATAATTTAACAAAAAATACTACTAAAATCCTTGCTCTTTGCCAGCAATCCCAGAGCCTGACAGACTGCAAATAAGCCCTCCGGTTTTCTAAGCACATCTGTTGCCTTTGTCATATTAAAACTGACTCCAATTCACTTGCATGCCTGTAAATTAACTAAAATGATAGTCCTAAGGACAACAATTTAGCAGAGCTCAACAGCCAGATATTATCAGTATGGTGTAACTGTGTTGTGTTCACCAGGACTTTCATAATCTGCATGCATCGATCTAGAACAAACCACAAGCTGCAGTCATTTAACTGATACAATTGTACCATGCCTTGGCTCCTCAACATGTTTTCTACTGACCTTCTAAATAACAGGAAATAAAATAGGATTGAAGAAATTTTAGGTGCAACTAAATTGACTGGCTTTTTGTATTTCTTTTTAATTGTTTATTTGTTCATTTGGCGATCTTTTTTCATGTTCTTGTTTTCTTTTGGTTTCTTTTTTCAAACCTCTTAATATGTGTCTATCACAATGATTTTTATTAGTTCAAACATGACTTCGATTCACTTGGGTTTTTTTTTAAATAATAACTTTTACTCTGTGTGAATATAAGCTTTTTCTGAGCAAATTAGAAAAGTTTTGCTTGGGAATGAAACTGGAATGTATCTAAGCATGCGTGCGTGCATAAACTTGCATAAATATTTGTATTAACTTGCTGCTTTTGTGTTTGGCTTTGAAAATATGTTCAACTTCTAGTGAAGTCATCAATAAACTCCATACATCTAAAGGCTTAATTTCAATTTAAAATGGAAAGCAGTTGAGTGAAAATCAACTACCTACTACTTGTTCTATGTAAAGCTGCTGCAAAAAGTAGATGTTTCCAAGGAGAATGTATATTTCATTTGGATTTTGCTAGGAAAGTGTCTAAAGGTTGTAGTAGAATGAGTTTTGACAGTCTAAAATTATATAGTAAAAAAAATAGTGAGCTGTTGGGTACTGAGATATCATTGTTTTGTGTAAAATGTATTGTCTACTCTAGAGAAATCTTAAACTGATGATTTCCAAAGCCCTACTAACAAAGTGTCCCTCTCTGATTGTTATTTGAAGCTGACATTTCTCTGCATCTGGAATAGTTGTGCTATTACTGTTTTTTTTAGAGATAAACATGCAGGTGGAAATTACTGGACATGTTGCCTCACATTGTTCAGAACTTTATGGGATCATGAGAGGCATTTTTATGTAAATAATATCAGAAGCCACACAGACATTTGGGCAAAAAAATTGCTTAGCAAGGAGCTCATAAAAACATGACCTGGAAACAAAGAAAATGTTACTTGTTCAGAGCCTAAATTAGTCTCAACCTAACCTCATGAGAAATTGAGACTTTCTAAAAAGTTGATGTCACCAACTCTTTTGCGTTTCTACACCCAAACTGACTATAATGAGTTTCCTGTTCTACCTTCCTCTCCCTTTTCTTCTAACATCCCAGAATGCAGATTTTGTACAGTCACAGATAACATCTTCAGTGACTCCTATGGATTGTTTCTAAATTCTCTTTAATCCTGTGTTTTTATCAACTTTTTTGCTCTTTACTCATCTGTCAAGGTTCCAAAAATAATATCGTTCTCACACTCATGTCTTCCCATATATGTACTTTATAGTTTTGTAGTCATCTTATTTCACTAATATTTTCTTGCCTGTCCAACATAAAAATTTACCTCACTTACTAAAAAGAAACTTTTATTACTTTTCAGAACTGAAGATAAAAAAAATACAACATGCAAGTCATCCTACCAATAACTGGCAATCTAGTAAGTAGTAATTCTTGTGCATTCATCATATTTCCAAGAAAGCTTATGCTTAAAAAAAATTAGAGGATGATTAGGAAGATTATTTTTTCCTCAGGGTAGTTTAGTCAAGATAGTCAAAATAATGGATTATAAAGAAATTAAATTAAATAAAACCCTGGATCATAAAATCCCAGATTAAATTTTACAGGGACAGTTTTGAGCACATATAGAAGCCCGAGAAATCAAGCATGCACATGCACAAGACATATCTCAAACACAAATAAATTTCATCAAATTCATGGCACTTCAAAAAGGAATTTTCAAACCACCTTAGGAAAAAAAAAAAAAAAAAAGGGGAAAAAAAAAAGAAAGCAAGAAAAATATATAAAAGAAAATATGTAGACAAAGGCAAGAATTATGATTACAGGTGATCAGTTTTGAAACAAACCAGAAATTAAGCTTTCAAAGTCCTTAGAAAGGGTAGCATACACTGTATTTTGCACAGTAGAATGATAAGGTAATTTTACTTACATATTAATTGAGTAAATTTGAACATAAATGGGGTTAATTTTTAGGACAATATGAATAGGGCTTGTTAACCCTAATGAAATTAGTAAGAATTATTGCTCTTACTGAAAGGTAAATAAGGAATGAGCTATTTATTAAAATAAGAATGAGCAATTAGTAAATAATTTTTTTTCTTCTTAGCTTTATCTTTCTTGACTGATTTAAACATATTAGACCAAGAAACATCTTCATACTCTTCTGCAACTAAAGGTTGAGTCCTGCACCACACAAACACACTGAATAATGCATCAGTCCTTGGACATCTTGGGTCAATAAAACAGTTTTGGGGCTGGAATAATATTTACTGTGAGAATTGGACTGTTTGCAATATACACAGTTGGGGACCTTGTTTTAGTTTGAATTATAAAGTAAAGCTTTTGTTGTAAGGTGAAGCACTGGCCTACACTGTGCCCTAGAGAATTTAATATAGGAGTATTAATATTTATCTAGTCCTACTAATATTGTCCTAAAAATTAAAAGTACCCTCTGGAATAAATCTATTTCAGGATTCACCAGAGTGCTCAGAAATTCTTTTTATCTTATCTTACTTGTCCCTGAGAAAAAGCTATACATAGTTAAAATATTGACAAGGCAAGAGGCTCTCAAATATGCATTTCTTTTAATATCACAGGTGCCACTCATACCTATGGTGTAATATTGATATCCTGTGTATGATTCTGTAAAGATTAGTTTTACATGAATGTAAACCTACACCAAGATTCAGATAGACGCTGCAATAACCTGAATTTAAATTGAAACAAGGAAGAAAGGCAATATTGGAAACCATTGGAAAAGTAAAAAAAAAAAAAAAAAAACCAAAACAAACTCAAAAACAACCCAAGCACACTTCAGTGCTTGACACGAGCTTGCCATAGGAATATGTATGTACATAAAGGATTCTCTGCTCCCTTCCTTCACTACCAGCTCTGCTGTTGACCTAATTCGTTCATTTTCACCTCTTCTTTTCAAGTGCCAGCAGTGCACATTAAAAAAAACCCAAAACAATTACCTTCTGCTTAGTTCACATAGTGACAGCACACAAGTATTTAGCATGTCGTTTGTGTACATTGGTCTCTGTAATAATTCTTGTGTTCTTTTACAATGGTAGTCTTTAATAGCCTTTTTTTTTTCAGCTGCTGTAATATTTATAGATTGCTCCATTGAACCAAAGGGAAATGGCTGCATTGCTTTGTGCAGTAATGAGAAGCACCACCAAAATCCGTGGTAAGATGGAAGAATTAAAATGGACAGGTGCATTTCCTCAGTGTAAAATATCAAAGAGATTAAACAATTGATGAAAATGGTATCTTTAAATTCTTTATGTAAACAACTTTGCAGGAGTAATGGAGTAATGAAAAATATATTGAATATTTGTAATTTTGACACTGCATCACTTCCAGCAGCAAAGAACCATATTTTTGCTATTCTAATAGATATCACTCTTTTGTTTTAAAGTAAAAACTTTGTCTATCAAGTTGCTGCAAAAAAAAGGTTAAAAAAATTCTGTATCAGAAATGTTGAAGGACAAAAGCTCTGCTCAAATATCCTCAATGAGGAATATTATTTTTAATTTTGGCTTAACTGAAAAATTTGACATTCCAGGGCAGGTAATTCTTATTCAATATTAACAATATGACTCTTTCTTATGTCAGCCTGGCATAATTTTCTGCCTGTGAGTATGGGCTATATATAGTCTGTCCAACCTCAATTAAAAAATACATGTGCCTTCCAATTTCTTATTTGAGAGAGAAAAATTGCACTTTTATTTTATATACTTTCTTTCTTTTTTTTTTTTTTTTTTTTTTTTCCCACAGCTACAATACAAATATTTACTCTCTGGAAGAAAATAAAATGACCTGCATACTTGCACACATTAAAAATTAATGACATTGTACTGTGGCAATCTAAAGCTGATAAAAGTATGGGTGTGATGAAAATGGTGTGAGCTGTAGAAAAGGAGTTTAGAAGTTCTTAAAAGCTGTTGAAGCAGTCAGTTCCTCAGTGTATTTCCAGCCCCAAACAGTAAAATCACGGGTCACAGTGTGTTATCACCACAGCTTTTACCACATACTCACATACTCACTCGCCAAACTCATCATTGCTGAATGAAGGACTGGAGTGCTTAGGAAATCAAGGAAAACCTTGAAGTCCAAGGTATGATTTTGCAAAGTATGAGCGGAACAGGAATCTTCTTCATCTAATGCTTTGCACTAATTGCACTTTCCCTTTTAAAGTGATATTCAAAGCAGGACAGCTCAATAACCTTCTCACGCCTTCCTTGTAAACACCATGTGGTGGCACAATGTCTGCTCACAGTCTGTCTTGCAGGAGGAGGTGGTGTGGAAAGAGAGATATGAAAGCAACTCCCTGGGAGCTGAGGAATGTGTTAGCAAAAATAATTGCTTTTTTTTTTTTTAATTTCCCCATCAAGACACTGAGAAATTATTATCAGCTCTGATTTTCAACAAACTTATCCCCAAGCCCTTAATATAATATGTTAATAGTATATTTTAATATAGCTATAAATATCTCCAGGAATGATCAGTAAGGAGAAATTATATTTCAAATTTTTTTTCTCTCGTGTTGCTTTTTTTACAATAGGCTAAGAGTAGCTAAGATAAAAATCTGTGCCTTCAATGAAAATGAGTTGAGCAGTGCAGAACAGAGCTCTGGAGCTGCACTTGTCTATCCACAGTCCTTTCACATTTACCTGCTGCATGAAATAATGGACAGCTGTGTCTTAATATGTTTAGTGGGATGGATCAGGAGGTCTGGTTTCCTCAAATAGAGTTTCAGGGCTCTCATCTCCAACAGAACATCTTTCCTTCTTCTTAAGGGGAAAAGGGAAAAATCATCTCACTTTCTTTAAGTCTTTCTATTTGTGGTATACTCTGCAAAAAATGTCATACAAGGGCATGAGATTACAACATATTAGCTGTAGCCATCAGAATAAAGAAAACAAAGGACTGCAGTATACATCTATCATGTCCAGTGCAACAGCACAAAACAAAACAAAAAGCCAAAAACCACAAAAAAAACCCCAACAAAACAACAACAAAAATTATTAGAAAAAGTCTATATCATATTCATCAGCTCATCATTCCTACTTTAATGGCTTTGATGTCAAGAAAATGCTGCCAGAGAATGTGCTTGCCAGGTATTGAAAGGCCAAAAGGACAGGGGACAGCAATTTTTCTACAATGCACAGGAGAATGATTTTCATATTATGGGGGACTCAAATGTGGAATAATCCTGAAGTGACTGAGAGTTTTTGTTACTGCTGTGAGTTTAATGAGATCAAACTTCCTTGTTTGACTTAGAGAAGTCTGGGAAGTTACACAAATACACACCACTTTTAAGGCCATTAAATATTGTAGCCTAGAGCTGCAGGTGATAAAATTGCTTCACAATTATATTTTAACAAAAGTAGTTGGAAAGGGAAAGGACAGTGTCTTTATTGCTAATAAGACAATTATTTAGACAAAAAGCTAGTGCCTAGAAGTTAAAAAACAGAAAGGCAAACTTTTTTTCCACTGGACATCTAGATTACCTAATATATCTAACAGTCCTCCACCTAGAACTGATGGCATTCCATGATCATTATGATTTCCTAAACATTTTAAAACTAATTTTTTTCTTCAATTCAGAATTATAATATTTAAAACTGCTCATAAAATCTAAAGGTAGAGGGAATGCTGAATCCATGGAAGGCTTTCTTGCTTTCTACTCAAATCCTTATGATATAAGGTTTCATCTGGGGGTTCCCCTTCATTTCATGCACAGAAAAATGAACAATTGCTCTCATTCGTGGAAAGAATTGTTTTGTTTTTTGAAGTCTCTGGACTAGTTCTGTGCCATCCCAGGCAATTAACTACCCCTAACAATCTTTATGAAGGCTCTGTAAGTATTCCATCAAGCATCATCTGCGCATGGCAGAAGAATCAGGGAGCTGCTGAAGTACATCCTTAATAAAGTGTGTCCCTGCAAAGTTACTCAAGTGCTACTGTCAACCGAGCTTCACATCCTTCATCACCCTGATAATCAGCTGGCTGCTGAAGATCATATATAACCCAGGTCTGCCATTTACAGGGCTTCACTTGGAAGACTGATGCCCCCAATGACATAAATTGTGACCAGGATTCTCAGGCAGTGATGTTTGCAAAGAAGTATGTGCTGACATCACATTTCTGCACTTTATTGTGGCACTGACATTTGTGTTGTTTATTGCCAAGTGAGGGATGAAGCAAAAATAAAGGGCTAATGAAAGATGTCATTTAACTTCCATGGGAGTTTAAGCCATGAATTTAAATGGAAGTGTAGAAGAGATATGCAGGAAATGCAGCACTGAGCCACTCCAAAACCTCAGATGTGAGAGGGTCCAGTAGAGATGGACCCTTGAAATCCTCTGTCATGTACATAAATGCAAGAAGAGATCATATAAACATGATGGACACTGACTCCCCTGCATCAGCCTCTGGTTCAGGAATGCAGACCAGTCTTTCTGGGCTCTGTGGCATCAGCCAAATTCCACCAATCAATAAGTAATTTTTTGTCAATTTTTTTCCCCCCTCCAGTGTAGAGAAAAAAGGCTTTTTTTGTGTGTGGAGAAACTCTGATTGGGTGAGGAGGAGACATCCAAAGAAAGTGACAATGGAAGAAATCTTTTAGCCTTCAGCAAGGAAACTTGACTTCTGTAACAGGATTAAGATGAAAAAAAAAAAGTTAAACAATTTCAGTATTTAGGTTTGCAGTTATGGAATATACAGGTGGCTAATCCCCAGACTTTTTTCTATAGAACATATTTGTTGAAAATGGTATACCAAAAAAAAAAAAAAACCTAAAGAGCAAAACAGGAACATAAAATCTCTTTCTTTCTGCCATACTCCCCACACACACCAGAGGCTGATTTCTGAGACTTTCATTACAAAGAAATAGTTTTCCCTAAACTGAAGAATGTCAGGTTTATTGCACCCTTGAAACACTTTTCATAATTCCTGTATCTCACATCTTATCAGAGACATCTCCTGTGGTGTAGGATATGTGCTGCCTGACTGCCTCTCCCTCAGTCACTCTCAGAAATAATCTCCCAAACATCACACACAAAAAAGCTGACATCGAGGTACTTGATTTAGCCAAGCACTGCCTCCACATCTTTTTATTATCCCAATACATTATGAAAATGACAGAATGTCTTCTATAGTCTTCTTGTGACATTTGTGAGTGGCCATTCATGCAAACTGTAATAGATTTTGTAATTTCACACTAACTTCAGATAATGCAGGTTTGGCTGCTGGGACCAAAATTTCCATTTTGAGAGACCAGCAATACAATTTCTTTTCCATGTTCATGTCTAAAAATCATAGTTAAATGTCTAAAAATCATAGTTAAATAGAGCTTTCCTTCAGTGTGCCAAGCAGTTACACACTGAAAGATGGTTGCCTGCTCAGTATTTCCTCCACTCTAAACTTTTGGCTTCTATTAACTGAATATAAGCTTTGAAAGCTTAAAAGTGTCTGCTACAGCTGTGAAGTGCTCTTCTGTCCTGTTATCAGCAACATTACAACAGATTTTTCTTAATGTTTTTAATCATTGAGCAGGAATTGGAATTTTCTTGTTAAATAGTAGAAAGCTCTCTTCATTAAGAAAAAATGTTTTAAGCAAAAGTAAAAAGGTTATGAAATGTAAGCATATATATACACACATACATACATATAAATATGTAAAATATCAAAGGTAGAAGCTGAGAAGACTAAGGTAAAAACCAGCTATATCATAGGTGATTTGCTGGATTAGAAACCATGTACAGAAACTGTGCTCAGAATACATAGGGGCAGGTGGATTTCATCTGAGAGTGCTGAAAGAGCAAGGACAGTATGACAAATACCATGCAATGAAGAGAAGGTCCATAATAACTGAAGGAGACATCTTTCAAGGAGAGCAAAAAGTCAAAAAGTCTTCAAAGCATACCAAATATGGTTGTTTTATTATTATTATTATTATTATTCCTTCATATGGTTTAATATGATGAATGGTAGCACTTTAGTCCAGATTGCCTTTGAAAACTCTACTACTGATCTTGAATTTCAACAAAAGAACTGCATCTTTACATCTGAGGCAGAATGACTTTGTGAAGGGGATAGGAGGGTCCAAGTAGGTAAGGGACAGGCTGACTGGTTGGGTGGATGCTCTGAAGGAAAGGACTAGGAGGCTGTGTGGTCACTGGGTTGAAAATAAGTGAAAAACAGATTTTCATGTAGAATAAAGAAACCTCCATAGCCAGCAGGTCACAGAAAGGCACTCTCTACCTCTGGACTGCAGTAATGGGGCCATAACTGAAACATTCTCTTCAGTTTTTGAGACATTTTGAGAGCAGTGACAGATTTGTTCAGCAGTGGGTGAACAAAATGGTTAGGGAAAGAGATCTGACCTATAAGAATAAGTTGAAAGAGGTGTCAAATATCTTGTTTATTCTGAGACAGTGCATTTACTGCATGATCTTGCAAGCACTTACAACTAAATAAAATATGATGATGAAGATACGTTTTTCTGGTCAGGGCCACAGGATAAAAATAGTGGTAGTAACAACATGTTGTAGCTTACGAGGCTCAAAGTAGACATAAAAACCTTTAGGAATCAGGGGAGTGCATTAATAGGAGAGCTTAGCAGGAGAGGGTGTGAAATCATAAAAATCACCAAGTCATAGAATGATTTATATGGAAAAAACCTTTAAGATCTTTGAGTCCAAGCGCAAACCTCATGTCCCTCATTGGAGCTTCTCAAGACTTACATGAACAACTATGAATAAAAATGTAGAAATAGTCCGAGATTTGAAAAGGAGCCTTCAAAACTGCCCCCCAGATGCCCCTCCTCAGCAATCTCTCCTGTTGTTCCCTTCTATAATGCAGTTTGTTCCTTTTGGAATGGCGTGTCTGTAATCTGGTATTTTTTTGCATAACCTATAATTTTCAGCTTTTTCACTGATTTGCCTGTACTGACCTGAGATTTTCACAGTCTATCATTTTACATTCATCTGTATTTTGTTTCACTTGCATCTTAGTTATCAGATATTCAAAACGAAAGACCTGCTGGAACTCTTTGCAAATGACTCTTTCTTTCTACTAAACAAAATACTTATTCCTAAAAGGCATGAGTATCTACACAGCCAGGTAATACACCATCAGTGCTGTTTTGTATGAATGTGAATTTCTGGAGTTGACTTATCTACTTTGAAATTCAGATTTATTTACCTTTTTCTTAAATACATCATTGTTTATCCAATTGAGAATCTTCCCCTTCTGTGATCCTGTAATTCTGATTCTATCCAACATCTATTACAAGATGTTTTGACAAAGATTATACCTGAGTAAACTTTTTAGAATGCTAAGCATGTTTAGATCAGCTGGATATTCTCCTTGTCCAAACTCTCGCTATTATCCCAAAGAGCTCCATGAGGTTTGCAAAACACAGTAGACAAAATGACATTGTATTTCTTTTTTTTAGAATAACTTTCCTGTAATTATGAGTTAAGCTGTGTGATTCACACTGTAGTCTGTGCTTCAACAATTTTATCCTTTATACATTTATACATGTAGATAAATAGGACAGGGCACCAACAAGCTGTAAATTTGCTCATAAAGCTTATCTTCTATACATAGGTCTTAGTAATAAAATAAAGAAAATCAGTATTAGATTAACAAACTCAAATAAATTTTGTTCCCAGACCTCAGAGCATTTTAGTTGTGGCCAAAAAAATTATTTTTCCTTAAAGAGAGAGAGAAAGAAAGAAAGAAAGGGAGAAAAGAGAGAGGAAAAGAAAATAAAAGAGAAAGGGAAAGGGAAAGGGAAAGGGAAAGGGAAAGGGAAAGGGAAAGGACCATTAGCCCCAGCATCCCAGA